>JWIU01000090.1:779635-832801 GCA_000966885.1 Xylaria sp. JS573 | reverse complement strand
CTTTTAAAAATTATCGTGCAATTTTTAAATTTTTTTTTCTAATTGCTAACATTTATTTTTTAATCGAGCTTTTTTTTAATTAATATTTTATAATAATTTTATTAAATTTTGATTTTTAATATACGTATAATATAATAAAATATATTTATAATATAATAAAATATTTTTATTTATATAATATTTTATATTTAATTAAACATAAATAAAATAAAATAATATTAAATTATTAAATTTCCGAATATATTTCGAACAAATATAACGAAATAGTTTTAAATTTTAACAAAAACAAATATTTTTCGAAATATTTAATATTTTTGAAATTAATAAAATAATAAGAAAAAAAAAGACATTTATTTTGCAGTTTTTAAAACAAAAATTGTAAAAAAAGAAAATAATGTTACAAATTAATTATCTATTTTTAAATACCCCCGCAATCAATAATTACATAATTTGCGTTACTAAAATTCCTTAATAGCTTAGCAATCTGACGTTATCAAAAATTATTAATAACTTAGCAATTATCTCTTGCAAAAGGAGAATGTCTTTATTTATAAAAACCCCTTATTGCCAACCCCCTTAAATAGTCTCTCTTTTAGCTAGTCAGCGATCAATTTAAGTATTACCTTTCAACGCCTTCTGTTATATTAAATCAAGACTATTGTGGTGACGGCTTCGTTACACTCGCGATCCAGGAGCTCCGCCGCACATTTTGGTAGTATTATGTACAAGGCATGTTGTTTGTTACTAATCAAGATGTTCTCATCCAGTTCACCTAGCGAAGTGAGGATACGCCCAATAGTTATGGAATGAAGATCACTGTCCTCGAAGAACTACTGCTAATCGATAGATATTTTTAATATTGCGGTAGACATATAATAGCTAAAGATCTCGAACTGGTTAAAACCGGGATATATGACTAGCAAGGAGACCTATATACAGCAATCAGGTGTCTTAAGGGGTGTGGTGATGAGGGATGGGGGTTTAGGATCTAGATCCAGCGATACGTGGGGTAGCGACCTTTCCATAACGTAAGGCAGATCGTAGGCATGCATGATGGAAAGTTGAGCGTATAGATGTAAGCGCAGTGGTTGTGGCCAAAGTTCCGACATAGTATTATCAGTTAAAATATCGAAGATAGTTGCGTCTAATGGACTACAATCCATTTCGCGTCCGAGTGGCAGCTGGAGCGTATGTTGCGACCCACATCACAGGAGTCCATGTCTATGACCAAAAAGTATTTAAGGTATTCCACTTAGGTTTAGTTACATGAGAACCTTGCATATAGTCTTATATAAAATAGCGTGTTGATGCACTCGCCAGGTGTAAGCTTAACTTGGTAACTCTTTTCAGTGGAGTTATATCTAAATGTGAGTACAAATTGAAGTATATTGTTACTTTATTGTCTATCTTCGAAGAACTTGGGATATTGACTATAAACGGGACTCAACGTACCAATATATGGGTTACCGGTTACCTGTAAAGCTAAATCTTTGATCAGATAAGATGTATCTAGTACACTAACACATATCTTCAAGTTAATCATCTACATGCTGTGTTATCTGAAATTTCCTCTTCGTGTGTTAAACTCTTATATATGGTAAGACGGTGCTCGGTTCTTTAATTCATAACCCAACTAAATTACATCGAAGATTGAACTCTCCTAGTGGTTCTTTCTATTTGATGTGAGAAAAATTCTATAGTGACTATCATCCTTTTACAGATTCAGCGAGATAGTAGTAAAGTTAATTGTTGGAGTTTACGTAGATGAGCGCTTGACTGTAAAACGGCATTAGATAAGTAGACTGGGATAACATTGTGCTCATCGGTTTTATTACTGCTACAGCTTCCGCAGCTGTGAACTGAACGACAGTCTCTAAACCCTCCGGAATTTATTTCCTCCTACTTACAGTTAGCACCAAGGTACTGGCTTGGAGGCCAGGGAAGGCTCCGGACGCGGATGGTCCATATTTCGCGAAACCAGCTAAAAATGCCGATGTGTGGGGATAACTGCGTGATGATCTCAAATCGAACCATGCCACCATTCTTAGTCGGTGTTATCATTCACAGTGGAATAGCAACTCAGAAAACTCATCATTCGGGGCAGTCAAACAATGACGCATATCTTAGTTGTTCTCGTTATCGTTGCAAGGTATGGGTGTGGCTCTGCCTGGCCGAGTACAATAACCCAATGGCTAGGCTTCGAGGAAGGTGTGAGAGAATAGATAAACTGAGAAAATCCGCAATTGACTGGTCTCTACTCTACTCGTATTAGAGATCCGATAGAGTCGTGTCGCAATATCTAAACTGAATGAAGGCATTCGGACAAAATATTCGTAGGATGTTGTGATCAAGTGGCTGTCCCACTGTGTGGCTGTGCATCCATGGAGAACAGCCTATTCTTATTCTGAATAGGTACCTACCTACGGACTACCTAGAGCTAGGTACTACAGGTACGGAGTACATGATATTTAACATCCATGTAGGCAGTATGTAGGTAAGGTTATGATTGGACTGTAGCACGAACACGGTCAGGGGTGCAGAAAGGCAATGGACGTATCAGAATGATCGCGTCGCTGCTGGGGAGATAACTCACCGCATTCCCATCCAATCGATCGACAGTGCCTCCATCCCACCTCATCCAACCCCACGGCGGGCAACCCTGCAGCGTGCAGCGTGGATGGGCCGCGTGGTACCTAGGTATCCCGGACCGCCAGTGCCAGCCCGGCAGCCCCAGCTTACTCCGACAACATCCAAACAACATTGAAATAACATTTTGTGCGTCTTCCTGTCTTCCGTCTTCGTCCCTCCGGCCCTCCAGATACCTACCTAGCACCCAGGCACCTGGCAGGCATAAGGTATAGGTAGGTACCTATCTTAAGTACATACCTATACACAGGCATGCATGCATTGATTGCTCATTGCTGCGTTTGTTGACATCCATTTAGGTACCTCCAGCTAGGAAGCTCGTCGCTGCCACTGCTACTGTCCGTCACTGTCCTGCCGGCCCTGCGTCCTCCCGACACGCAACATCGTCAGCTTGCAGCTCCGTCGCCTTTTCCTTCCCTTTTCTGTCCAATTCGCCGTTGTTTTGCACATTTCCCGCTTCAGCTGAGGTACCTTGGTAGACATTCCTTCCCTTCGATTTCTCACGGTTCTGCCAATGCAGTCATTTCCAATTTACTATTATTTTGCGCTGTGAATCCTCTCAGCGTCTGTCATACGTATACGTGTAAATTCGCCCGCCGGAGCTTCACGGCACCCTCCCCTACTGTTGATCCAGCTTTGGTCCACGACTACCTTCACTTCACCGACTTTACCATTCCCGACATCCCCAAGCATCCAGCTTGATACCATCACGATTAACGACGGAAACTAAAAACGAACACCCTGTCACGATTAACGAGGTCCGATCCCGATCGGCAATATGGCGGAACGAGATTATGAAGACACCAACGAGGCGCTGGACCCGGAACTTCTGTATACCAAGGAGTATTGCATTGGTTCGGCATTCCTGGGGTTCTTGGCTGGGGCGCGCTACTGACTTATGCCTTAGGTGGAGGCAGCTTTGGAAAAGTCTACAAGGGGTTCGTACTCTCTGGCTTGGAATGCTGCCGTCGTGTTGGTCGCTGACACCTAGGCAAGGGTCGAGAAACGCAGTGGCCAGGCCGTGGCGATTAAGGTCATCGATATCGAAAGCGCCGAAGACGAGGTTGAAGACATCATCCAGGAGATTGCCATTCTGTCCGAACTCCAGTCCCCGTACGTCACCAAGTACTACGGCTCGTATGCGAAAGGTGCCGAGCTATGGATTGTTATGGAGTTCTGCTCTGGCGGAAGTTGCGCCGACCTGATGAAGCCCGGCATGATAGGAGAAGATTACATCGCAATTATCATAAGAGAGTTGCTGTTGGGCTTGGACTATCTGCATGCCGACAAGAAGCTTCACCGGGATATCAAGGGTACATAAAGTCCATCCGTCTTTCGCTATTGACGACATCTCACTAACAGGGTCTAACGTAGCCGCGAATATCCTGCTGGGGTCCACTGGTCAGGTGAAGCTGGCTGATTTTGGTGTCTCCGGACAGCTCTCGGCGACCATGACGAAGAAGAACACGTTCGTGGGTACTCCCTTTTGGATGGCTCCGGAGGTCATTAAGCAATCCGGATACGACCACAAGGCGGATATCTGGTCGTTAGGTATCACAGCCCTAGAGCTTGCAAATGGCGAGCCGCCTTACGCCGATATCCACCCGATGAAGGTCCTGTTCCTGATCCCGAAAAACCCTCCGCCAAGGCTAGAGGGGAATTTTACCAAAGCATTCAAAGATTTTACCGAGCTCTGCCTACAGAGGGACCCCAAAGAACGGCCAATAGCGAGAGATCTGCTCAAGCATCCTTTCATCCGAAAGGCGAAGAAGACGACATACTTGACGGAACTGATCGAGCGCTACAGTCGGTGGAGTGCGACGCACAAGTCCGAGGAGGAAGAGCCCTATGATGAGGGCGGGAGCCCTGTTGAACGAGAGCCTGTGAATGAAGATATGTGGGATTTTGGTACCGTTCGTCTTGTTGGAGATCGAGGGGGGCTGGTTACTCGACCGGGGTTGAATGCAATGGATGATTCCACGAGAAATGCGAGAGCATCCAAGCCCTTTGAAGGGGACTATGGCGAGGGTTCTAGGACGTCGTCCCCAGGCAAGGTTCAGGTACAAGATTTTGGCGACGCGTCTGTATCCAGTACGCTGAAGGCTACCAATCATCATGCAATGGGCACATCCAGGCAATCTTCGCCACAACGGAAAGCAGTCCCAAGCGTGACGCCGGTATCTCCGAGATCTTCAATCCCACCTTCGCCGCCAAAACATGGCCAAGATATGAATACTCCTCGGGCCCACTCGAAGCAGACACCTCCTATATCTACCTTGACATCCTTCGACTATGATCGGGCTGTACAAGAACAATTATCCCAAGACATGAGTCAGCTCAACATGGCTCCCCCGCAGCCACAATTCACGAGCCCTCAGCAACCCTTGGGATCCAACAGGAGTTCCCAGTCACAATTACAACAGCATCAACGTAGGATGGGACCAATAAACATACCAGAGATTCCCCCGTACCGAGGACCCAGCTCCCAACACCCCGTACAGCGAATCTCGAACCCGCAGCCCGGCTCGACCTCGCAGGCATTTCCGTCCAAGGCACAACCGAAGCAAATGATGCCTCCGCCCGAGAGCTTCCCTCCTCCAGCTCCCGCGAACCCGAACGGCGAACTCGACGCCTTGAACGACGTGATCTTCCCGGCCCTCGAGGAAGCGTTGAAGAGGCGACAGATCCGGCTACAGCAGATCTACCGGCACGAGAAAGTGGTAACACCGCAACGGCAGCGCGCCGAAGCTGCTCACGATAAGATCCGTAAGCACATCTTCAAGCTAGCCAACGTCTGCAAGGAGATCGACCGGCTGGACAAGAGCGAGCCGGTCGGCATGGGTAAGGACGTAGGCACGTTCCTGGAGGGCCTGCTCGAGGAGATACTGGTAAGGGTCGAGCCGTTGGACGAGGAGGATATCGCCTAGTAGGGAAACGGCATTCACTTAATTAAACCCCCCCTCCTCACGGTGGATGGTTTTGTGTAAGTATATCTATCTATCTAATGACTGGCTGTATTAGTGGTGCTATTCCCCTGCCTGTCCTAGGTGTACGACTCTTGTTGCGGTTGATTTCCCTTCGCTATTTCTCGCAATCAAAGATCCACCAAAGGGGATGGATACTGGCATGCGTACATCTACTCGCGCATGCGAGTATCGAACAACCATCCTCGTTTCCCATCGCCCTATGTGCTGCATGACTCGTAATCTGACAGCAATGATGCCCTCGCCTTGCCCTTGCCCTTCCATCCACCTTTACCCTTGTCTTTGCCCTTCCTTGACATCCGACTATTCCGCATGGAACCTTGTCCACCAGCACCCTCGTCCTCTGCACAGTCACTGGCGCCGCACCGCGGCGTATACGCAGAAGACGAGGCCACCGTCTCGACAGACTCGGACCCTGCCCCCTCCGTTCCGGTGCCCGTCCCCGTCATCACGCCCCTAACCTCTCCTTCCTTTCCTTCCTCTCCTTCTGCTCCCTCGCCCTCGCCCTCCTCAACCTCCACCACCCCATCATCCCGCAACCGGGACCGCCGGGGACCTCCGTGTCCGTGTCCGTGTCCGGGTCCGACTCCGTGGGGAGAGGGAAAAGGGGTTGGGAAGGGGACCAGACTTGGGCGAGGTTGAGAGCGTTACATCGAGGGGAGGAGAGGTGGTGGTAGTCTGTGAGGTAGGACACGGGCGAAGACAGAGGGAGAGAGAATGGAGGAGAAAAGAGGCACACGTACTAGATATTGACAGTAGCAGTGCGGGCACTCGACGTGCTGGTGCACGTACACCGGCTGTCCGTACGCCTGGCTCTGGCCTTGGTTTCGACGGCTACGCGCGCTGGTGTTGTTGCTGCCCACCCCGTACCCCGGCGCGTCCAAGGAGGGCCGGTTCTCGTCCGCCGCGTACGCCCGCATCCGGTCCTGCGCCACACTGGCGTATGCCGATGCTGCTGTCACGATCGTCATCGCTGCCGACATGCCGGGATCAGACGCCACCATCCGGGATCTTGTTAAAGGGAGTCGTTCTCCAGGGTGGTTGATCTGCGTTGGAGTGCGTGGTGCCTGTCAGTCGAGGATTTGATGATTTTCCTTTGCTGGCGAGGCGGGTTTCTGGGTATGAGTGTAAGTCAGAGACGACGCGGTAATCTCGTAAGTCGTCCTTGGAATGGCAAATGTCGTGCGTGTATGGCTGTTAAATAAGAATTACTCGATACAGGCTACGTGGCGTTGCTGGGACTTAGGGGGATGCTGGCCGAGTAGCTTAGGTTTTTGAAAGGGGCCGCAACTCTCTAGACTAGATGGAAGCTTTTCTTAGAAGGCGGCGCAAGAACGTAGTAGTGTGTTGTTGCGCGATCGTGTGTAAGTTTACCGCGGATAGTCGGCTGCTGATGTGTAGGTTGGCCCTTGCCTATGTACCTAAGCATCTAAATTCGAATGTTCGGGGCTGGGTCCAATCGGAGACTGCGAAGCTACAACGTGTAGGTAGGTCATTGCTACCTAGGATATAAACTGATAATGTCGAAGCTCCCTTGCCAGGTCTATACGCTCTACCGAAACTGGCATACACTTACAGATATAGGTGGTGAGAAGGTGGAGATGACTGGAGAGTTGAAACTACGAGCCCGTCTGTCTCACTGGATCAAGAAGAAGTGGTCGGGACCTACCTTTGATAGTGAAGCACCTACAAAAGCATGAGTAAGATATATACACCATTAAGCAGGCACGTTTTGGCACCATCAACGCGACTGATGGGGAAAGTTACTACCGTAAAGGAGCTGGGTAGTAAGTGCCAATTGTTGCTGTATATGAGTCCCTGGGGAACAGCCACTTATCAACGAGCTGTCACTCATATGCGCCTTGATAACTATTCGCGCATTTTGTAAATCCTCCTAGACACCATTGCTTCTCAATTTGAATACGACTAAACGCCGTATACCTATTTATCCAAGTTTATTTCTCAAGTCATTTAACTAGGCTAGTCTCGGTAGCAAGACTCTTGTCAAGTTACACGAGCTAGGTACTCCTAGATACATGTCTTTACTAATGTCTGCTGTCAAATATAACCTTATTGTTTATCTTTAGAAGTACAAATGGGCATAGACGCCGTTTGGTCCTCGGTGAACCGCACGCATAAGCCTGGCGTTTGCCTTGTTTACCCCATATACCTATCTGAGCCAAACTATTGTTTAGCAAACCTTAGCTTTGGACCCATTTTAACATGCTTGTGAATGTAAAATGTGGACGATGATATGAGTGAGAAGTGGCCTGTATATGTACATAGAGCTTTAAATTAAATAGTAGCAAAAGAGGTGACTGGTAGGTTATTATTCCGTGCGCGTTGGTTGGGAATACCAACGTTCACTTCGCTGCTTGTGTTGAAGTGTCGTTGAGATGCAATGCACCGCCACGATATCGTGCACTGCCTATGGATGTATGCCATACTTGAGGCTGAAACCGTTTCGCGGCGCTAGCACGGACAAGGCTAGGCGCAGATCGATTTCCCTCGGGATTGTTTTTCGAACTGAACCGTGCTCGCCATTCAACCGATCGGATGCCCACGGCTTGCCATCCTCCACCTATCCACCAGCTTTTTTGTGTTTTGCGCCATTTGCAGCCTTCCTCGCCTCCGATTCCTCCCTCGAGCTCTTCAACAGACGACACCCTCCCTGCACGGCATACACTGACCCGTCGCGAAAATGCTGTCGCGGAACACTACCCGAGCTGCTCAGGTATGTCAATCCTAGCCTAGCCAACTCAATGGCCCTAGCTCTCACTATCACATGCTTTTGCTTTTGCTGTTGCTTTTGCGCTTCCCGCCGAGAGGCCGCTGCTCACATTCTTCTTGGCAGCGCCTGGCGCGAGCAGCTACTCAGCAGCAGCCGCACTTCCAGAATGCCGCCCGATCCTTCGCGACCGTGCAGTCCGACATGTTCAAGCCTACGAAGTTTGGCGGCAAGTACACTGTCACGCTCATCCCTGGTGACGGTATCGGTGCCGAGGTCGCTGAGAGTGTGAAGACTGTCTTCAAGGCCGACAGCGTCCCCATCGATTGGGAGCAGGTCGACGTGTCCGGCGTTGACAGCGGCTCGCCGGGTAGCCCCGAGGAGATGTTTAGGGAATCCGTTGCTTCCCTCCGGAGGAACAAGCTCGGATTGAAGGGCATCCTGCACACGCCTATCAGCCGGTCTGGGCACCAGAGCTTCAACGTGGCTATGCGACAGGAACTCGACATCTACGCCTCCATCTGCCTGATTAAGAATATCCCGGGCTACAACACCCGCCACAAGGATGTCGACTTATGCATCATCCGAGAGAACACCGAGGGTGAATACAGCGGCCTGGAGCACCAGAGTGTACCGGGCGTCGTCGAATCCCTGAAGATCATCACCCGCGCCAAGTCGGAGCGAATCGCCAAGTTCGCGTTCTCCTTCGCCTTAGCTAACAACCGCAAGAAGGTCACTTGTATCCACAAGGCCAACATCATGAAGCTTGCCGATGGTCTCTTCCGAAACACCTTCCAGAAGGTCGCCTCCGAATACCCCACCCTCGAGACTAATGATATGATTGTGGACAACGCCAGCATGCAGTGTGTGTCGAGACCCCAGCAATTCGATGTCATGGTCATGCCCAACTTGTACGGCGGTATCCTCTCCAACATCGGTGCTGCCCTGGTCGGTGGCCCCGGTATTGTCCCTGGCTGCAACATGGGTCGTGACGTCGCTGTCTTCGAGCCCGGTTGCCGACACGTCGGTCTCGACATCAAGGGCAAGGACCAGGCCAACCCCACCGCTCTGCTCCTCTCCGGTACCATGCTGCTCCGCCACCTCGGCCTCGACGACCACGCCAACCGCATCTCCAAGGCCGTGTACGGCGTCATCTCTGATGGGTAAGGTTTTCCGCGAGCCCCATAATGTACGGTTTTACGCTAACAGCTACCCGCAGCAAGTACCGAACGCGCGACATGGGCGGCGAATCGACCACGCACGAGTTCACCCGCGCCATCCTGGAGAAGATGGAAGCATTGTAAAAGAAAAATAGCCACTAACCCCCATTAAACCAATCCTCAACCCGAACGAACCTATACCCGACCCGAATACCACCCCCCGGCTCGCCCCCTACGTTTTTTTCGCTCTGATAGAGGCAAAGGACCGGGGACGATAGCATGACTGCATGGAGTCACGGAAGGCGAACGTTGGGAATCCTATGCTGTACTTTAGGTAGATTAGGATATGCACATCGCATATGAAGTCTTTGTTTTCGATACCCGGGTTCTCTACCTGCCTAGTGCCGCTTGATCAAATCGACACCAGCAGTGTAGGCAGTACTCGCTGATGTGTTGGAACCTCGACGTCTCGCACTGGTCTTTATGTTGCGTGCGATGATTTCATCTGATAGTTATGACACGTAGAGTTGAAGCTGGTAAGAATCGTCAATCAAAGCCTGGCCAACTTTTTGAGTCTTGGTAAGTCCCAGGAGCGAAACGTGACCGCATTAGGCCCAAGATTAGAAAGGGGGTCCTAGCAGACAAGCCTGAGTGAATAACCAAGTCCTGATAACAGCAACTGCGTTTAGAGGATTACTATTCACACGTTCAGTGTCACCTTATACAGGCTCTAAACCAACTCTATTAAGTGGGACCTACGTTTACCAAGACTTCATGATCCCCTTAGGTATATCAGAATGATCTTGGGTTAGATTAAAATACTTTGGACGGTTAGTCCGTGATTGAAGAGTTTCCATTTCTTTTTGTTTGTCATTGCAACATTTGGGCGTTCCAAACTATATCATGAATGGATTCTGAACCCAGCCAAACTTTTTCATCGTAACAAACAGAAAGGATGCGTTGCGTTGGCTTGTAAAACTAAAGGATCACGTTGCAAACTTGCATCTTTCTTCAACACATGGATGTTCTCTTTCCAACAGACTTATTCACTCCAGTACTGATGATCACCGTTCTGGGTACCATAATAAGACCACATGCCAATTTAGGCAATATGATGATTAACCGGCAGAACTTCAGGGGTATAACTAAGCTTCACTCCGCGCCTTGCCACCGCCTCCAACAAGAATAAACTCCAGTTCTCCAATGTCAACCCCTTGCGATTGCTCTATTTAGCTCCTGCACATTCCGTCTAGTAATGGGCCAACCATCATCGTCGTCATGGCGTTCAGCAAAAGCCTAGTTGTCGTCCTCACGGCGGCATTCGTACTCTGTGTAGGCCTCTGGCCATATATCTCCAACTACCACGCTCTAGAAACCGCCCTACTCCCATACATACCGAACATCCTCGCCACGACCAAGCCCGCCCCGTCCGCCCCGGCCCCCGTGTGCGACCCGCACAACTACACGACGGAGATCGTCTCGCTCGACCCACTGCTGATCTACATCCACGGCTTCCTCTCCGCAACCGACATCGCGGGCGTGCTCGCGGCGGGCGAGGGCCGCTTCCAGGCGTCGGAGGTGTACCGCGGGGGACGGCTGACGCAGAACGCCTACCGGACGTCGCAGACGGCGGCGCTGCCCACGGGCGCCTCCCCCGTACGCTGCGTGCTGGAGCGCGCGCGCGGGTTCCTGGGCGCCCTGCTCGACGCGCGCAGCGGCGACGAGATGGGCGTGCCCCAGCTCGTGCGCTACGCCCCCGGGCAGCGCTACGGCCTGCACCACGACTGGCTGCGCACGCCGCAGCGGGCCTTCGACGGCTCGCCGCGCGCCTTCAACCGCGTCGCCAGCTTCTTCGCCGTGCTCGAGGCCGACGGCTGCGCCGGCGGCGAGACCTGGTTCCCCTTCGTGGAGCCCGCTTCGCCGCAGCAGAAGCGGGAGGGCGACCTGGAGGGCGAAGAGAAGATGTGGCGCGCGCACGAGGAGGGCGGGCTGGCGTTCCGCCCCGTCGCGGGGAACGCGCTGTTCTGGGTCAACCTGTTCGCCAACGGCACGGGCGACGCGCGCACCGTGCATGCCGGGTTGCCCGTCACGGAGGGCTCGAAGACGGCGATGAACATCTGGCCGAGGAAGTACCGCGACGATAAGTACGCCGAGGCTTGAGGAGCACCGCACACGGGCTGGGTTGTTGTTCTTGTGTCGGTTGAGGGGAGGTATCCCTGTGTGAGAATAGGGGCGCAGCCGCCGAGGCGGGGCCGGAAAGCAAATGCGTCCATTGTGACGACAAAGACACAGAGGCACATAATGACTGCATTGAATACTACGTTGAATACTATGTTGAAGTATGGTTTGGGAGCTTGGTGTGCGCAGCAGTACGGTGTGCAGCAGTGTGCCGGGGTAAAGTACGGGGAAATACCTAGGTACAGAGGTGTTGAAGGAGGGAACCCTTATATATCTAAATTAGAAATCGGATTTTCAACCAAGTTGGCGTTAACCACACGGTGGTCCGCCTGTTTAGCGCTTGGGAGTAAAAATCCCCAGTGGATCTACCTGAGCGTATTGCCGTGTCGACAGGACCGCTATTCGATCCCTGGGGTTTTTCGCGGGCTGGTGTTCATTCTTCACCTGTGACCCAGTACTGTTTTTTTGGTTTTTTTTTTCTTTGCTACAATATCACTACCATTACCAAGTTTTTTTTGGCACTGTTTTTACTGAATTATTATGACTTTTGCTATGCTTGCATGTTTAGCCCATAAAAGTCTGTAGATACGTTTATTAACCCTCTCATTTCAGGTTCAATTCGAACCCATCAGTCATCCAATCTTTGACTTACGCTATGAAGCCCCTACCTATAGTTGTAGCACATATATCATGGGAAAATAAAACTTCATCACCTTCAATTCACTTAAGAGATGTCTTCTGGATGGTACTTGCCTTTATTTCAAGGATACAAGACACTGTGTTGTGCCTAGGACCACCGGTGTACAGAAGTGGAAGCTACCTGGCAACGAACCAACGTACATCATTTTCCAAGTACATACAGTACAAGCTTCCCTTCCCTGTCTGGGGGGAAATCAAAACAAACCAGACTTTTCATCAGCACAGGTTTTGTTGTCTCAATACGTTACGCGACACCTCCCTCCGAGTTGTACCATTCAGGACTTCATCCAGCCCGCCTTCTCGCATTGACAAATCCTCTCACTTGCACATCCATCCTTCCAACTACGAGCAACCATCGAGACACTTCTTCCACCATGGATGGTGACCAGGTTGGTCGCATTATCTACATTATCCTACCTAAGACTAATGTATATTTTTTCTAAGGGCAATGTGCAGCCTGCTCACGGCGAGCTCACTTCGGTTCGGCAACTGACATCGGCACGACCCGCTGACCCTATCATGGACCTCGAGATGATGCAGCAGCACCTCCAGAGTTCGGCGGAGCGATTCATGGATTATAACAACCGCCTCGCTCGTCAGTATGCTATCAGCAAGGACGAGACCATCAAACAGAGCCGTGATTTGTACCTCGAACGATACCGCGCTTGCATGAAAAACCTCAAAAAGCATATTGAGCAGTTTGATAACCATGTCGAAGCATCTTTCGTATTGTATTGGCCTCAAACTACCCCGATCGATCAAAACGTGGCAGTCGAACAACGTCCTTCAGCCAACCAGAATGCTTCGGATAATCAAGCTGCTTCCGCTAATCGGGATACTCAAGTCAACGAAGATGGTTCTGTTCATGAAAGTACTCCCGTGAACCAGAACGTTCCCCAGACACACGAGACCTCTATCAGCCAAGAGAACTCGGTCAATCAGCGTATCTCAATAGATCAGGATGCTTCAGTCAACCAAGATGCCTCAGTCAACCAAGATGCCTCCGATAATCAGGCTGTTCCTAACCATGAGGGTACTTCAGTCAACCAAGGTGCCTCGGGAGATCAGACATGCCCGATCAGTCAAAAGACCGGAAGTCATCAGGATAAATCAGCTAGTGAACATGCTGTAAACAACCAGCACTCTGACGATCAAGGTACTCCGACCGATCGAGATATCTCCCATAATGAAGTTACACCGTCTTCTCGTCACGATACCGTTCTCCGTCCTCATTCGCCTGCAGAGAATGGGGATGTTACGAACAACCGTGGTCTATTATTAGTCGGTAAGGTCGGGGAGTATGTTGATTACTATGTCAAGCGAGGCCGTCCGGTTTTTGTTATTAAACAAAGCTTTTCCCCTGGAGACCTATATCCCCCACCGAACATTTACCTCGGCACTCAACTCACATCAACCAAATGGGAAGTTTTTGGCTGGAAAACCAAACCTAATGGAGCTGAACAGGACACGCGTGTTCTCATGATCTCCCAGTCAAATTTGTCGATCATTCATCGCGCATACAGCAATCTTATGATCCGTAAGGATGTGCTCATTCGTCATTTGTCTAAGATTGACAAAGTTGCAAATCGTTCGCGTCATCGGAAGCCATGGGAAGACGGTCGACTTGTGATCAAGAATGGGGGCACTGTCAATGTGATACTGGATGCCTGTATCATCCCATACGGATCTAACAATCCCGAACCCAGTGACTGCAGACTGATATTCCTCTACAAGAATTCCCGAGACGAGAAGAAGTACGTAGACGCGGTTACCTTGGCTGAAATGGAGACGGCGACTCGGAAACTCAAACCGAACGATATCATCCTGTGGGTAACGGAGGATAACTTGAGGCTCCTGTACGATATACTTTCCGACATGCGAAGAGAAATCCCGAAAACAGAGAAAAGCGACCAGCTCAGACGCAAGCGAATACTCCTTGGCTCTGCAACTCCGCACTTGGACAAGAGAATGAGGGCTGAGAATACGCCAAACGACTTTCCTAGCGGAGCTAATCGGCAACCTTTGGGAGCCCGTCGAGGATCCGGTGTATAAGGCCAACTCTGCAAAAGACAGAGTTGAGAGACCTGGGGAGGGTGTATACTAGGAAGTATGTAGGAGGGACACTTGCGCCGTTCGAGGTAGAGCTGTTGTCATCATTTCTGAGGTGCCTGCTTTTTTCCCTAGGTACCTGATACATGTAGTCGTACTTGTAACCCTACTTGCAATAACTGGAGCTATCTGCCAATATGCGCCGCGCCGGTTTTGCTACGAATCTCCGTGATTAACTGTTTGAAACCCTACTTGAGGAAAATAATCCCATAGAACACGTTCGCATTAACTGACACTGCTGCTCAGGTTCCGCAATGTCTAACAACAGAGGCCTTGTATTATTTCCTCGGGGTAGAGAGCTACCATCACCGAGCTATACGTAGGTAGAGGACCCCCCCGACTAAACTACCACGGCAGATCCTCGCCATCGTACCGCCCGCCGCGCCCGCCGCCGTTCTCCCAGCCCTCGACGTAGATGTTGCGGTGGCGGCCCGTGTCGGCGGGACCGGCCTCGAGCGCGACGCGGACGACCTCGCGGGCGCCGACCTCGACGGGCAGGTCGGCGCTCTCGCCGCTGCCGAGCTCGGTGCGCAGGTTCCCGGGGCTCTGCAGGTAGACGCAGAAGCCCTCGTCGCGCAGGCGGATGGACCACAGCGCCGTCAGCATGTGCGCGCCGGCCTTGCTGACGCGGTACGCCGGGAACGGCACGCCGCGCAGGCGCGCGTCCGTCAGCGCCAGCGCCGGCTGCCCCGTCGTCGACGACAGGTTGACGATCTTGCGCCCGCGCCCGCGCCGCAGCAGCGGCAGGAACGCCCGCGTCGTCGCCTGCAGGCCCGCCACGTTGGTGCGCAGCGACTCCGCCAGGAAGTCCATGTCCTCGACGTCCGGCACCGCGCGCGGGTCCCGCACCGCCGCGTTGTTGATCAGGCAGTCGAGCCCGACGCTGCTGCCGCTGCCGCTGCCGCCGTGGGGGGAGAGCTCCCGCGATACCTGGGCCGCTGCCGCGTTGATGCTGTCTTCCGAGTCGATGTCGAGCGCGACGTGCCGGACGCGCCCGTCGGACCGCGCGATGAGCGCCGCGAGGTCCCCGCTTGGCGAGTCGGCCCGCGTGCCCGCGAAGACCTGCTTCACGACGGTTTCGGGCTGCTCTGCCAGGATCTTGACCAAGGCGAGCCCGAGGCCGCGGTTCGTGCCTGTGACGACGTATGAAGACATGGTAATACTGTAGGTGTCTATGGGATCTCCGTTGCTGTGTTGTGTAGTTGTAGGGACGAGCTTCTCTTCATTTGATGCGCTCTGGACATACGTCAATTCATTCTACGTCACTCATCGAAGGACTTTGGTGCTACGTCCGAGACCGAAAAGCGACATCATAGGTACTGTGTCGAACGTTGCTTCTTTTATCGGCTACCATCCAATCATGTTCCGTTTACTGTGCTGCTCCAGTGTTTGCCACCGAACTCTGTGGCAGAGAGCAAGCCTCAGTTTCGCGGACCGATGGCCTAATTCCGTCTAAGCCCGGGTAAGCAGCCAAGCCGGGACATTACGTCCTTGACGGTTATCTACGCTCCGAGATGTAACTACCGTCGGCCGGTCGGCTGCCCGATATCGAGAGACAACCGAACGTTTCTTTCCGGCTGCTTCGTAGGGTTACGATGGAAGCATTTTCTGTTTCATGTCGCACATAGGAAATGAACAATAAACATGTGAGGAGAAGAGATGACCACCTCGCACAAGATATACTAGCTACTATACACACACACACACACACACACACCACCTACTGTCGCGATATAAGGCGCTATTGCTTCAACAGCATTAGCGACGTCGTTTTTGCAACACCTGCACATACCATCATTCAAGCTTCATAGCCGTTAATACCGACTGAGTCCAGTTATTGTGAGCACCAAAGGCCACTATTAAGTTCGTGATGAGACACTACAAATGAAATTACTAATGATGGAAAAGCGATAGTATACACTGGTAAAGACGAGATCCAATCAATCCCACAGATCCACACTCATACCTCTCCTTCTCCTTCTACTTCACCAATCTGGGTGCTCCTCTAGGTTCCCCTCTCCCTCTGGTCCACCTTGTCCATCACCTTGGTGTCCATCGTCTCGCGGTGCCCGCGCCGCCAGGCTCTCGTCCATGTGGCTCCGCATGGCGGCGAGCAGCCGGTCGTCGTCCCGCTGCGTCATGATGTGCCAGCCGCCCATCTCCTCCCACCGGGGCAGCGGCGCCGCCGGGTCGTGGTTCGCCCAGTCGTACCCGTAGATGGGCGGGTTGGCGGCGTCGTCGGCCTGCCTCTGCCTCAGCCTCTTCGCCCTGGCGCGGCCCTCCTCGGTCTGCGGGGCTGGCCTTTTCGCGTTGTTGTTATTATTATTGTTCCGCCCCTGCGTGTCCGTCGGTGTCGCTGTTTGGTCCGTCTCGCCTGGCTTGACGGTCTGGTTCGTTGCCGTCGTCGCTGTGCTCGTGGGAGTGGCCAAGCCCGCGTTCGTCCTGGCCGCGTTCCCGGCCCCGGCCCCCGTCGTTCTATTAGCCGAGTTAGTCCGCCGCGATGTCCTCCCCCTCCTCCTCCCCCTTTCTGCCCCCCTTGCTTGCGTCGCTGGATCCTTTGTCTCCGGCGTGCTGTCTAACCCCTCGCGGCCGGGAGGAGTAACTATGGCAGCGGTGCTGCCTCTGCGGCGGTCCCTCCCTCCCTGGTTCGCGGGAGCGGGATTGGGAGCGGCACCGGCATTGGGGTCCGGCGTGCTTGCTGGATTCGCTGTGTTGGTCGGCGCAGGCGTATTCTCAGGCACGTTGGAGTTGGGGGTTTTCTGTGTCTCTGGCCGTGGACCGTCTATTTGTTCTCGCATTGCTGCAACCACTGCGTCGATAGCCGCTTGCATTTCCTTGGTTATTCCTTCATCGTTCACATCTTTACCTTGAGTCACAGCCTGACCAGGAGTATACAGACGCTTCTTATCGTTTTGTGGAGCCAGGTTACGGGCAGGGATGTTTTCTCCGCTGGGTTTCAGTCTTTGATGGACAGGCTCGATGGCGATACGGGCTAGGTAGTTCAAGTCGGCTAAACAGCGCTGGGCAGCCCGGCCCTGCATCTCGGCTCGAACCTCGTCCACGTTTAGCCAGCCCGATGTTGGATTCCAAAAGTCTTGTCCATGGGATTCCTTTCGAGAGTGTTTATCTACAATACGGTGCATGAGCTGCTTTATCAGCGCAAAGATGCGGATGCCCGAGTGATTGTCGCCGCCGTTTCCATCCTCGTTGTCCGGCGGAGGGACCCAGATGGGTATGTTGATCTCGCCCTCTTGCCGTATGCTGATACCTCCTTCAGGGATGAGCTGAAGGACACGGTCTCTAACGACTTGGACCTGCTGCTGGGCCTCTGTACTACGGCTCGGGGATACAATGCACCACTCCTCGATATTGTTGTACGCATCTCCGTTGCCGTCTCGTCGAAGGTGTCCTATAAAGGCCACGAATTCTCCCCCTCGGCCTACGTTGATGGGCCAAAGCAGATATTCCGCCTGACGGAGCCTCTGGAAGAACGGAGCATATCCCGAGCCACCATATTTGTTATTCCTTGCGAAATTTCGGACCCTGCTCTGGTTGAAAAGGGCGTCCGAGGAGCCAAAGGTAAACCAGTCCCCGTGATATTCACCAGTATAGATAAGAGATCGTACTTGAGGCGGTAAATACGTTTCCATGTCGTCAAGTGGTACCCTGACTGCTAGCAGAATCAGGGGCTTAGTGCGCTCGAGCTGCAACTCATTGAGGGCTCTTAGACTATCGGTAGCTTGCTCCGGTGGTTGGCGGTCTAGCTGTTCTTCGGGCGCTGTAAGCTCGCTGGTTCGTTGCGCTTTGAATGTGATCTGCCCGTTGCACAGAACAGTCGATCGCGTCCATACTGGACGTTCAAGGCTGCCAGTCTTGGTACCTGATATGGAATGCTCCATTTTTTGTATTGCTATGTTTTACACTATCCCTTGAATACTCTGAAGAAATAGATCAATGTTTCTAAGGTTGGGTCTGGATTGATTTACTGGAAAAATCCAAAAACAAATCAGATGTTTGAAGGATCGAAAGGAGGTAGTATTACCGCCAGCACCATTTTGTAATATGTTCCCAGCAATGTACGCAAGCGATTAGAATAGCCGCATATAGCTAGGGGCATTGTTGACAAAGGGAGTTCTTACGACTAGTTACAAAAACGGTATACCTACTTTCTTTCAAGTAGTGAGAGCCGCAATCTGATACGTTGTCACACCGGGGGGTTGCCCCTGGCTGAAGACCAATGCGATAGATAAGATAGATATGGAAGCAAGGCATCCAAAACTGTCTCGGTTGGTCATCAGGACCAATTGAGCTTTCAGACTGAGATTCCTTTCTTTCATCTTCATCTTTTACCTATCAATTTATTCATTCACACCCCACGCTTCCCGTATCACAATCTCTAGATAGTAAATTGGGCGCATTGGGAGAAGTGGGATACTTGGGATATACTCCAAAGAACTAGATATATCGGGTAGCCCCTATGATCCTATACTCTAATCTACCTACCATTTCTGTCGCCCTTCACCTTAGTTTCCAAGTTACCAGTCGATGTTCTGCCCGGAATCTTGGTATCAACTCCTTCCATAACGCTATATCACTTTTCTTCTACTCTTTTCTTCTGTACATAAACTCTTATTTAAGTTACCCAGGTAAATTTGCCGTGTTCATGTTGCTTACCTAATGCAACTTAGTCCCGCAATTGGAATCGTATATCTTTGACGAGTTCTTTGTCTTAGTGAACAGGACAAGGAGCAAACGTCAATTCCGGAAACAATTGAATTTTGAACTGATTATATTTTATTGATGGACGCATCTGTCCTCATAGGACTCTGGCCTTTGTGTGTCTAGGTGGCATACATGTATTGTGAGCAGGCCCTCGATAAGACCACTTAAAACTATTTAACATTATAATTATCACCTTGCTCTATTTACGGATGAACAACTAACGGCACATATATGTAGATTGGTTCAATGCCTCTGTCTGCGGGAATAACTACACGGACTGCTCAGGGACGGGACAGTCTCAAATAGATTGATCACTCCTCTGTAGGCTAGTGACAAGATAGACACGACTGCGTGGTGGAGACGCCCAGTCTGCCTCGTGCCTTTTCTCAATTAATATGGAGTCTAACACTTGGACATAATACATCTCGCCGTGTCTCTGACGATGCGTCCTTGAATTAGGTAATAGGGGTCTACCTTACATCCACAGAATGAAATTCTTAGTCCTCCACTGAAGGCCATTACTTGGGTGCCTGAACTTTATAGTCCTTCAATACGATTTCATCATGTCCTAGAGCCAGATCACTTGATAGGAAGGTACTTGAAAGAGAAGTCCACGTATCTAGAGATCATGTCAGACCCCACCCGCGACGAAGATACCCGGATTATCATATTTGCACGATGCCGTGCTGCTTGAGACGCGGAGGTCGGACTGATGGGGTGCTTGGAGTCGCCAGAGAGACTGCAGGGCCTGCCGCTCTTGTAGTGATAGGTAGCCTGGCTTCCAGAGCTTGAAACAGTGCGTCTAGGTGCGTTGGGTCCAGTCTGATAGTGTCACGGCTCGCAACGGGGCTCCTGGACAGGGAAAAGCTGGGATCAGTCGAGATCAGTCGAGATCAGCCGCTACATGTACATATATCAAGAATTGTATCGGGTATGTGTACGTACTCAGGCTGGTATTTAGATAGTATTAGGTGTATTAGGTATTGAAGGAGAGAGGGCATGTAACTACCTAGGTACCTAGCTACTTACATTATGTAGGTCTGGTGCATTGTGGTCGTTCCTTCCCCTAACATAAGTGAGGTACCGGTGTACCTTGCGGCTCCCCTGGGGGATCTCCTGCCGCAACAAGAGGGTTATAAGGCATAATAAAATGACCACTTCCAAAACGTTCCCGTCGCCTGGTGTGGCGGTAAAGTAGTTGATAGAAAAACCCTAGGGATCCCCATTTACTTGTACTTGGGTTGAAAACGACGGCTTTTCGGCAAGGGGTGCGTGTCGAGTTCGTCTCCCGCCTCTTGTTTTTTTTTTTTGACTTTTTTTTTTTTTCTTTTCCCCTTTCGAACCTCGAATTCCTCATTATCAACACCAACATTCATCTGCCTTCTTATACCTTCACCATGGCAGGCCCCTCTTGCTGCGCCTACTCGTACTCGAACCCGTGTTAGTCCATTTGCGCGCCATCAGTGTCGTTGCCTTCCAAAACACCGAACCCCTACTGCCAGCACTCACCGGCACGTACCGCGTCGGTTGCACCGGCACGAATAGTTTACCCCTGTTGCAGTCCAGGTACGGGTGGTCGGTGTGGTAGATCGGGTCAAGCTACTATCGGCACCAGATCGAGACTTGGCCTTCTTCGGGGGGAAACTATCAACATATATCGAAGGTTATAAGGAGTATATTGCGTGTTGAGTATAAAGTACTACGTGAGGGTGCACAGCCTCATATATATATGTGTATACCGGGTGGACATACGTAGGCCGATACCGTAGATCAGGGGTCCATCTCGGCATTGGTTCCATTGCGCGGGAAAAACGTTGAGGCGTGTTCCACTCGCCGGCCACTCTACAAGAAAATGTGAATCACCTGCCCTCCTCCTGGTGCAGTGGCACGAAGATTACCCCCTGTAGAGACATAGATAGATTTTCCATCGTTTGCCAGCGCGACGGACGTTGGCTCCTTGAACATGACACCCCCCGAATCGCTGCTCGCAAGCGTCGTCTGCACGCCGTCCGGTGTGATCTTGACGACGGACGACGAGTGGGTGGCAATGTACGCGTTCCCATCGCAGTCAAATGCAAAGTCGTAGATCTGGTCGGCCGCGGGACTCCGTGCCAGGACCTCAAACTCGCCAGCCCCCTCGCCGTTCTCGTCGATACGGATACGAGAGAAGGTCCCCCGGGCCGAGTTGGTGAAGTATATGTAGTCGCCCCGAGTCCTGAGGCCGTTGGCGCCGAGAGCCGGTATGCCCGATGAGCTGTTCCAGTCGCTGGGAGGACCCAAGGCGGGATCCTCGAGCCAGACGCGGACCTCCCTGGCGCACGTGTCGATGGCGTATATGCACCCATTAAACGAGTCGGCGCTGAGGACAGTATGGGGATGGTGTGGCAAAACGGCCAGCCCGTACATTGTCACCGCGTCCGGGACGGGGATGCTGTCAACTATCTTGCCCGATTCGAGTGACAGGACAAAGAGCTTCATGCTCCCCCTTTGGAAGGCGAAGGACGTGTGCAGCCCGCCACTAACAGCGTATAGGTCATCATGTAGGGGAGCTATACCTGTGAGACCTGTGGTGTTGTTGTCGAAACTGGTGACTGGCTCCACCTGGGCCTCTGTGGCCGCTGGATCGAGGGTGTAGAGAAGTCCAGGCGTTTTGAAAGTGCTTAGGAGAAGGTTTCCATTGGGGAGCACATGTAGATTCTCAACGAACTCGGTGGCAAAACTATAAATCTGACTGATAGCTGTAGCAGACATGGCGGGCAAGCGCAGTAAAGACTTGCGTACTAAGTGTAAGGCGATTAACGATGGAGTGAAGATCTGGTGCTAATTGTAGACCACCGATAATTAACGGCAGGCAGTAACTACTTGAATAGGGAGCAAAGGGTGGACCTCTGCTTCAGCTTGGCGACATTGATTAGTGCATACGGGTACTCGCAGATGCGGCGAGAAGTAAGGGGTAGAGTTCTAAGCGACGCTACGGGCCTTGCGTGTAAAACCGATGTGTACTTCATGAACTAATATCTACCGTGGGCTATACCCTGGTAATGATCTCATAGTGTAACTCTCTTTATGTCGTACATGACAGACTACATTACGGAATCCAGTGATGGCACTGCCATGCGACTCGCCACCCTGGCGACCTCTATGAAAAGTCTTGTCACTCGAGGAGCCACCACGTATATAGATTCTCTGTAACTAAATATTCTCGTTCCGTGGCTACAGGCTTGCTGTGGAGTCCTGCCCCGGAACTCTCCTACATTCCATCAACCATTCTCGACCAAAGCCACCTACTTCTTGACTAGTCATCTATCATCCAAATCATATCATCATTATACAAAGTATCTTTCTGAACGCCTTCGACCATTCCTTCGACCGCCTGTTCCAGAAGAGTTCCCGCAATGTCGGCTCCGTAAATCCTCGGCATCCCAGGAATAAGCGGCGGGTCTCTGCCCGGACCGGTGATGATTCCGGGTTTGGCGATGCACGGCACCACCGCGGCATTGGACTCTGCAAAAGCGAGGATTTGGGACTCGAGTTCACCCTGGGATTCAGTTCCTGGGATTCAGTTCAGTAGGCCCCAGACCTGCTCCGCTTCGTTTACGTTAGCAGCCATTTCGCCCCGCGTACCCGCCAGGCCGAGATCGCGAAGTCCGTGGACCACCATGGCCTGACGGAGCTTGCTTATTTACGCGTAGGCGAACTTTGCCCGCTGCTCCTGCCCCGCACTACTTCATGCAGATGCTAACGACATGCCGAGCCGCCTTCACGGGGCTGCCGGGGGGCACCCGCCAAAGTCTGGAGAGCGTTTAGGGTATAGTCGCGGCAAATGCTGGTTGGCACGTCCCACGGGATGAACTTGAACTTCTTGTTTATCACGGCGATCGTCCTCTCATTAGAATATATTGACACATTGATCTGAGCTGCGGCCTAGGTAGCTTGCACGGCCCATGTACCAGATGCAGGCATCCGCGTTTTCCAACACTTTCCTGACATCATCGGGGTAGTTTTCGAAGTCGCCGTGGACGACTGGCTTCAGCTTTGCCACCTCGGGGTCCGACCAAGGTGGGACTGGTGCTTTGCGTCTGTTGACACAGACGATGGACGTGACGCCTGGATGGTAGATGACATGGCGGACGAGCTCCGTTCCGAGAAAACCGGTCGGGCCCCCGATGATGAGCTTTATGGCTGGTGCTTTCAACTTGGGATGATGGTTGTGAGGGGTAGGTTGCTTATTGAGTGTAAGATACTACGTGAGGAGGGGGTTAGGGATTCATGCCAACAGGTAGGTAGGCTGCATGTTGGTGGTATGTAGTTGTGCGTATATAAGAATATTAGTATAAAATCCTCGCTTATCTTACCGTCGTGGCCGGAAATAATATGCATATCTATTGTGACTTCGGTGTTGGTAACACCAACATCATCGATGTGTTCCCTCATGGGCTCGGGGGCGGACCAATATGTCTGGGATATCTCCGCGATATAAGGGACTCAAAAAGGGACCGGCCAATTTTGATGAAGTCGATAAGGCTACATGATACCTATGACGCGGGTTGAATCGTCATATAAAACGCCAGATAGGGAATCGTAGTTATGGTCTAAAGTATAGCATCTTTGAGATGCTGCCGCTGTGGCGGGAAACAAGGCACCTACCTAAGGCTATGCCGCAGGTTTACCCTTAGCCCAGCCCGCCAAAGTACCAAGCAGTAGCTCAGGGGAACTCGGGCCTATTGGCAACAATAGTGATTGCTCAGAACAGTGTTCCGGTGATACATATACCTGTTATAGGAACTTAAGAAAGACTTCTTAGGCACATCAGTAATACCTATACGAGTTGAAACAACAATGCCATCATTTTATTACCGAGAAAAGGAGCATTGCACATAATCCCCTATCAACAGAATTGCTCGAGACCGATCCACGACATTCATCGCCATAACCACGGCCACCTGTCCTTTCCGGCCACAAGAGTCGAATAACAACCACAACAAAACGCACATCCGGTGGCCTTCCTGAGGCACTGTTACTCCAGCTTCCGAAATGCCTACATCACATACGTACCCCCCAACATACAGGAATTGAAATTGCAACGATGGCAAAATTAGGAATCGACCGGCTCAATTACCAATGATATACTTCCGGCTGTGGATCGTATTCCAAAGAGGGGTCGCCGGCAGGCTCCGCGTCGGTCTCCTTCATGCTCCACCCTACAGGAAACGAATCGGGTGCAAGTGAAGGGTTCCAAAACATATTATTACGTTTGCTCGAAGATGGAGTGGCGCTGCTGGCTTTGAACGTCTCCGTAATTGTCGGCATGACATTGTTCTCGTCACCACGGTCACGTCCGGGGCTCTTGTTGGCTTCCTGGTCCTGCAATATTTAGAGTTAGTAAATCGTTTCTCCCAGATGGTTGCGGGTGTTCTCAACCACACAACTTCATAACGAGTAGACAGAATTTGTGGCATGGTTGACCAAGGTTTTTTGAATTTTACTCACCTGTCTGTCCCAAGACTGGGGATCCTTGGTGAAACCATCCCAGGCTTTCGCTGCAGTTGAGCGAGCATCTCCCTGAACAACCTCATCATTCTCATTCTGGATCTTGGGTGTTCTGGGCAACCGAGGCTCATTGTCGTCGTCGTCAGACTCATCGGTCTCCCATTCCCAGGTGGGTTTTTTTTCCTGGTTGTTGACAAGCAGCCCATTGTCCGTACAGTAGTCCGAAGGACCAGGCTGGGTCTTTGCCCTGGGAACCTTTATCCAAGCGCGATTCTGCGGCTTGGGCTGGGCCTTGAGAGCCTCGCGACTCTGCTCCTTGGGGATCCACTCATCGAGTTCGTCGGGCCCCGCGCAGCCGGAGTCCTGGATCGGGACCTTAATGCCTTCGCCATGAGCCCCGAGGCCTTGGCCGGGAGCCCATCCCTGCTGTGCCAGAATTCGAGACCCAAAATTGTACATCTTGCTAAGCTCGTCTTCCTGAGGCTTGGCGGAGGACTCTCCAACATCGCGGGTCGCAGAACAGTTGTCGTCAAGCTTCATTGCGATCACTGCCTCTTTCAGGTCATGAAGCTTCTGGGCGTCAGGGGTTCCTTCCTGCTTAGGCTTGATCACCTCCTCCGAAGTGATAGATACATTTCCAGGCGTTGAGACCTTGGCAGCATGATCCTGACCGGCGCCTTTGTCGGCCACCTTTGTTCGGCTCTGAAGCTCTGTGACAAGGCTCTTGAGGATACGTCTCTGAAGGTCCGACACGAGACCTTGAGAGTCCAAAGACTTGACAATCTAAGGGTATGGGTTAGCAGGGGACCCAAGATTAACCGGCACCTGAGAATTAGTCAAGGCAAGAACTCACCGAAGACAAAACGCGACAGGTAAGCGCGTTCTCGTCACCTTCCTGCTTAAGCTGCTCGGAAAAGTATTCAAGGAGCATCTGCTTGTCTACATCTTGGGCCTTGGTGGTGGCCAAGATGTCGCCAACGATGGCGAGGTGTAGCTGCGACATGGTGTTTCAGGGCCTAAAAGAGATATTTAGCAGCTGATGGCGCTGAGGGAGCGCAGGACGAAAACAGGTACGCAAATGAAGTCTGTAATGAGTAGGGGCAATTGAGGCTCGGGTTATGGATAGGTAAACCCCCAGGATATGTCCACCTAGGGGCTGATCTTTGAGAAATGTTGACTCGTTGAGGAGGTATGACTTTGACAAATAGGAATAAGGGTGGGGATACCTAGGGTCTGGAAGGGGTCGCGTACATCAACTTCGTTACTTATGTACCGAGTTGGTTGGGTGCATGAACTATGCGATGAAACAAGATGTTATGATGATAACACCTTATGGGAACAGAAAGGCAGAATACAGGGAGGGTCTATGGGGGATTCAACCGTGTGTGAGAATGTGAAAGACTGCTGGTTGTGTGCTGGGGAGGGCTGAAGTCGATGAGGCAGATGGGAAGTGAGGGTGATGTCGTGGTGAGAAAAGCGCTGCACAAAGCGCAGCAGGTATCAGATTGGTGAACGCCCTGCAATGGCGTATGATCTCAAGGAAGGATGGAGGACTAAGAGAAAATGAAAGGCTTATGAGCACTTACCTAGAGCTTCAACGGCAAAACAGGAACTGCGGTTCGTTTGCACACTGAAGGTACACGCGTATCGCAGGACGGTTGAAAGGGAGTGCCAGAAGTGAAGCCCAAGATGCCGACGCAAGGACTTGGCTTGAAAATTGAAAAGGGAGTGAGAAATCGTGAAAGGAAAGCGCAGGTTATGCTTGTGAAGCCACTCAAAACATAGGTGGTTTAGTGTTGGTGTTGGCAGGAGGTACGATTTATCGCGGTGGAAGAGAAAGGAAGGTAAGGTGAGGGAAATAAGACACAGTCCTGTTATGCTATTGAATAGGTAAACAAACTAGCAGATCCAGTAACTGGGGAAGGGCCGGTGTGTGAAAGTCGACATGTGGAAGTCGACACGTTGTAGTTGACGCGTGGTAGTTGTCGAAGGGGATGAGATACAGGTACGTAGAAACGCTCCCGGGGTAACATAAACTAATGACAAACCAACAAGGGATACTATATCAGCTTACGACTGAGAGTATTCAGAAATTAAAGATCAGCTGTGAAAGAAACCTATGTAGGGATTCATAACCACATTCATTTATACCTTCTATACTATCTTCCTGAGAGGGATAGTAAGTAGCATATGTCACTAGCTGCTAAGTGTGTGAACAAACAACAGGCGGATAGTCAACTGTGAGTCGCTATCTAGATACAATATTAGGGTCCATCTATCTCCTTCTTTTAGCATAGGTTGGCGCTTTCACTTAAATTTTACCACTGGCTTTATCATGAGGCTTTGCCCAAATCTATTCTTAACAAAGGTTTTACGAAGCCACAGCTAATTAGTTCTAGGTCAAATAGGACGGGATCAACCCCTTTCCAAATGGCACCCATCTCCAAGGCACTAATCACTAATCGAGAGTATACCTAGGTAGATACTTCCTTTTCAACCACACTTACGACGATATTTTCTCAAGGTTGATGCTGGAAATAACAAATTGCTTCACCCTAATCCTGTAATATAAGTATTTAATACGATAGCTCCCATGCAGACGAACCGCTCGTATCTTCCGTCTTTTCATGAACACCTGCTATATCAGCGCGGCACAGCTAGGTATTGCGTCCGCATGAAGCTTTAGGGCCTGAAAATATCTCGTCTGGGCGTTCTGGCTCTCCAACCTTCCTTGTCGGTTGGCGAGATGCTCTAAATTCCACAATATATGGCAGATGGTTGAGCTAAAAGTCCAGGAACGTTTATTTGGATGGAAAATTCCCCCGAAGATGGTTGAGGAGGCGTCTAGAAGTATACGTAGAGCCCTATGTATCTGCTTGCTTACACGTCGCTTTACCACTTTCGGCATGATGTTCTAGTTTACCTGGCATGGAGCCAAACCATGCACTCTTCACAACGAATCTCTTTTCGGATATTCTCTCTGTCTTTCCAGTTTCTGTAGGTAGATGCCCATTATTTGCTTATATAAATGCTTATTTCACTATCTTAGAGACAGAGGTTATGATTCTTATTACCTATATGGAGATTTGGGATGACGCTATTTTCCAAGCTGTGTCTCGTTGTGAGATCACTTCATCTACCGCTAGGATTACTTGCTAGCATTCTCATACGACACTACGGACTAGTGGATATCTGATTAGCAGGTGTAGTGCAGCCTTGCACGATGGCGGTATCTGGCTTCGAGCATGATCTTCGCACTGGCTCTAGGCATGAAACCGGAATACAAGAGCTTTGGGTTGCGCCCTTTTAGAGGATACCTAGACAAAAAAGCTGTGAATACAATCTTACATTCTCCCTGGTTTCGAATCCTCGCAAATATCCAAATCATCCAAGTCGCAATCTGGCTGTTCATCCGTTCATACAAATTCGCATATACATACGCACCTCCCTCTTTTCCCCTTCATATCCCCAACTGCAATCAAAGTTGTCGCCTCCTATCTTCACCATCGCAACCCTCTTCGCTCTTCTCAACGGCCGCGTACTCGGTATAAGCTATCCAATGTGTTTAAGGCGTCGGAGCCAGAATCGCAGCCGCGCAGGCAGCCTGGCAGGTTCCGTAGGCCGCGTTGCAGGCGATGATCGATGCCGGGGCCGAGGCGCCCAGCGTGGCGCCCCAAGTGAATCCCGCGGCGCCGTAGCACGCCATGACGATGGTGGAGCAGCCGGCCTGGCAGATGCCGTAAGCGGCGGGTCCGGCCGCCGCGGTGGCCGCGAGCAGGGCGGGGGCGAGGAGGGTGGTTGGCTTCATTTTCGGATCGGTGGTTTCGCTCGAGGTGTTTATATTATGTTTCTTTGTTGTAGGATATCTTGTATGTTGTGTAGTGGTGATGCTCTGGGGCGGCGGCTTTGGTTTGGGAGTTGGGTAGTAATATTTGATGTTGAGGCTTGAGTCAGAGTAAGAGGAGGTGGGGTTCATTGGAGGTGATTGGACGATATAAATACTGACATGATACGTACGTATGCACACCTTATGCATCTGATTACCAGAATAGCTACAGCCTTGTATACGCTTTCAAAGTAATGTCCAGTCGTTTCGTGAGGCTGGGGTCGGCGGGAATGCAGCTGCGCAGGCCGCATAGTAGGCCAGGAAGCTTGGAGAAGCTTGGAGAAGCTGCCTCGCCGCAGTCGGCCATTCAACTGGTGGGTGAATCGTCGACAAGTTTCAGACCGGCGATC
Organism: Xylaria sp. JS573; assembly: GCA_000966885.1. Classification (NCBI taxonomy): domain Eukaryota; kingdom Fungi; phylum Ascomycota; class Sordariomycetes; order Xylariales; family Xylariaceae; genus Xylaria; species Xylaria sp. JS573. The sequence goes on along the minus strand of JWIU01000090.1, from coordinate 803,849 downwards.
TTTCCAGGTAATACTGCTCTACATTGTATCAACTTATGAATATTCAAGTATTGCAACGTAGAGGTGCGGTATCGGGATATAAACTTTTCATATAACCACAGAAACTAACACTGCATCTACAGGATCGTAGATAGAGAAACGCCAACACCTCCACGTAGGTATTGCAAAAGATACCATACGTGATATAACTTCATTGATGAAGTTATACTCGAAACTTGAACATGCTCCGATTACTAATGTCAATGCAGCTGGCAACCTACCTGTTATTGGTTAGTTTGTGGCTTCGGACATGTATTGCAATCAACTGTCACACAGTATGAAACAGTCATGATAGTGATATGGAGTATGTATGTAAGATTCTAGATACGCCTCCATATTGTATATACCTAGTTCGGAATATAAGGCCCTGGCCTTCGCCCTTGAGATACTTCGAGACACATGATCAGTGGAATCGCAAGGCATGAAGACACCCATCCACACACATATATGTATTATCGATAAAAAGAGGCGTAGAATGATTAGTCTTACGACCTACTACGAGTGATCATAGTAGTGCATATCTAGTGATGGTATATGGCTAATAGTGGCTTCTAGCTATTCAGATCACCCCCTGTGGGCTCAATGTAATAAACCTTGTGCCTTTGCTAAGTATTTTCAATGAGCCAAAATGGTTTCCTATTGCAACAAGAGCTATAGAGTTTGCGCCTTTCGATTAGGGGGTGCTTCGTTCGACTACTAAGAGAAACCGCTAGTTAGTGGCATATGGGATTTGTTAAAAGGTCAGTATATTAAGCATCTGACTTACACACTTTAGACTTGGGCGTCATAGTCCAGAGTCAATATCTATATGAGTTTAGAATTAGCCTTTGAACGGTATATAGTGGTTATTTATAACCGTCATATGAGAGGACATGCAGCACGCTATCTCGACCACGGTGGCTTCTTCTCCTATGTACCCCGTATAGGATCCCCCAACACCACCAATACAGAACAGCATCGTACAAACCACTACATACAAGGCGCCAAAATGGAGATACTATCCTACCTAAATGGAGATACTATCCTACCTTACAGATTTAGCGACTCGCGTCTTTGAGAAGGCGCAGACAAAAGCGACAGGCTTCATCATCACCCTACAGAACAACCTGATCAGGGGCGTAATAATGACACCCCCACTTATCACACCAACCGTCGACGCGGTTGCTCTCAGCATAGTAGAGGAACACATGGGCTGTCGGGTCTCGTCGCTGGACCAAAGTGTCAAGAATATCGTGTTGCAAAGTCTCCAGAATGAGCGTACGCGATTGCGCGACGGCTATTTTCGGATTCCGCGGCGGGAGATGGCGCGCGACGCATTACCCTTTGATCCCTACCAGGCTAAACGGACAATTTTGTGGCAGCTGGACGTGGTCAGGAGTCTTATTTTCGAGTTTCAGGTCGACAGGGAGGAAGCCACCGTTGAACACGGAGGAATCCCCATGTCTTTCTGGGAGAGGCTTATGGTTGTCAAGGATGGAAAATGGGTATGGGACGGACGGCGGTAAATAGGAGATATTAGGGGAAAATCTTGGTATTAGGATACCTAGCCGGGTTTTACTGTCCGGTGTGTTTTTGGTATAGAACTCCGCCAACGCCGCGCAATGCAAACAGACATCTAGAAAGCAACCCGTCTTTTTCGCCCCGTATACTTTGACGTAGCCTTGACGACTTTGCCCTGCCGCTCCATCTGCTCCTTCTTCTTGACGATCCAGGCCTTGCTGCCCTTCTTGATCTCGCCCTTCCCGCTCTGGGCCCTCCGCCTCGCGTCCATCACGTCCACGTTGTCCAAGCCCCTCACGATGCCGGTGATGTCGCCGCCTCCGCCCTGGCCGGCGAGGTCGCCCCCGCCGACCGTGAGGACCAGGTAGACCTTGACGTTCTTCGTCTCAGGGTCGTCCTCGAGCAGGCCGGCGCCGAAGCCGGCGCGGACGGCGGCGGCCGTGATCATCTTCTTCTGCTCGTCGTTCTTGGGGTAGAACTGGCAGACGGCGCGGCCGCCGCGGCGCAGGCTCGCGTACAGGCCGCCGAAGAAGCGCGCCAGGCGGCCCGCGGGCGACACGTCGCTGGTCTCGGCGTTGCACAGCCACTGGATGGCGCTGATGCTGACGGCGGCGTCGAAGGTGCCGGCGCGGAACGGCACCCCCTGCCCGATGTCGGCCAGCAGCAGGTCGCCCTCGACGTCGCGCTGCAGCGCCACGTCCAGCATCGACGCCGCCACGTCCATCCCCACCCACACGTGGGGGCCGCCCTCGTCCGCCGGCACCGACGACAGGATCTCCCCCGACAGCCCGCTCCCGCACCCGACGTCGAGGATGAGGGACGGCGAGGACAGGTCTAGCAGCTCGAGCGCGCGGTGCGTCATGGAGGCTTGAATGTTCTGTATTCGCGACGAGGTCGTGTATTTGCGCGCTTCGCTGTCATTATAGTGGACGTCGGCCGACCTGGGCAACTCGGTCAGTATGATGATGATAGTGGGGGCATGGAGGGGTCTAGTTACAGTGTGTCCTCCGGCCGCGACATGGTGAGGAGGTCTGGGGCTTGCGCGCGAATTCAGGGCAATTGAGGATTGGGAAATTAAGGATCAATTAAGAGAAATCATCTGAACTTGCGCATGGGTCTAACAAGTTAGGTATCTTGACCGCTGTGGGATATTGCATCGCCAATTGCTTGCTTGTGATGCGCCGCCTTTCAACTTTTCTGTGGAGCAGATGCTCTTATCGCCTTATCAGCCCCGCGGGGAATTTTCGGCACGGTCGATAGGGGAATCGAATGGCCGTTTCCGTTTCTGTGCTGTGGAAAGAAGGCCACGCTGCATTTTCCATTGCATGCAGCGACGCGTTTGCTCGATGTCGTATGCTCTCCCACAAGGCGAACATCGCGTGTCATCCCTTACGACCCCAATTCACCTTCCGCTTTCCGCTTTCCGCTGTGCCGTACCATGAGATCTACATAGGCGCGCGACCATGTGGATTCTACCTCTTGTCGGGTACCTCGGCTCCGTCGTGGGCTTCTGTTTCTTGACGTTGGCGATAGGTACGTTGCGAGACGGGAACATGACCGCCAAGGCTTTGCTAATATCGCATTCTCGGATAGCATCCGGTCTTTACTACCTTTCGGAGCTCGTCGAAGAACACACGGTCATTGCGAAACGACTTCTCACTAAGTTAATCTACATCATCATTGGTCTCCAGACCATACTCTGCATTGTCGATGGCTTTCCCATCACCCTGACGTTGATGGGCGTCGTGTCACATATCATCTATCTAGGGAACATGCGACGCTTCCCATTCGTGAAGCTAACGGATCCCTTGTTTATGGCCTCGTGTGGTAAGTTTCTGGGGACACTATGCTTGACGCGGTAGTTGGGGTTGCTGATGTTGTGGCAGTGTTGGTCCTGGTCAATCATTACTTTTGGTTTCAGCACTTCTCGGAGGCGCAGGAGCGGTCTTACTCGCACATGAGCTCCATATACGATCAGGCAGATGTTCCGAGCTTCACGGAGATTGCCTCGTACTTTGGGCTATGTGTATGGCTTGTCCCCTTCGCGCTATTCGTCAGCCTGTCTGCTAGTGACAATGTCCTACCGACGATTGGCAGCGAACAGCCATCTACTGACGTGGATGGGAAGAGTAGGCGACAGGGCATGGTGAAAGTAGTTGTCGATTCTGTACTCTCAGCGATCGGTGAAGTCACCCGATTGGCAGGGTTGAAGAAACCGGAAGACCGTTTCTGAGTTCATCATGACATTGCAGTTTAATAAAGAAATTATCTACAATCAAGTCCTCGTTATACATCATGTTTGGCGAGCATTGTAAGTGGTCTACTATCAACTGTCCTAACGATCACTAACGAATAACTCTTAGGCTGTGCTAATATTTGAAATATTTGAATTCATCTATTCACCAACAGCCATAACCTAGCGAGCTCTTCAGGGGCCCAATCCAATGCCCTGCCCTGGATTGGACCGCGTAGAGGCGTTACACTAATTGTTTTGCCCGAAACACAGCGTCGCTTAGTAAGTCGAGCGTCTCTTCTCGTCATGCCTGCTACCAACCCATCTTTTATGATGACAAAACCAATAAAATGCTAGATTGTATTTGAGTCACTCGACGTTGATGCGAACTGTTGGGTTTTTCCTGATCACCATGTTTTAGAACGCGCTTTGGCCCCTTCCAAATACGTTGATAGAAGGCTAATAGCAACGTATAGGTCTGTCTCATCAACGAATCGCGAGATTTCTGATGATCATTTGATAGTGTCGGCCCCACCAGATACTGTTGCCTGATGCCACCGATGCTGGCGCTGTTTAAGGGGTATCAGTAGAGTCGTGATTCGTGTGCCTTCTGTTACATTTGCGACGGACCTGCTTTCTGCGTTAGCCGCCTGTTTGATACGACGTCGCCCAGCAAAACCAGTCCGCAAGGTGTAGCAGAAGGTTGATGATATGAACAACGGATACATTATACCGCTCCGAGGTACCAACCATCATTCGATGCCCAGGTACTCCAGGCAGCAGTAAACAATGAGCGGCTATGCCGCTACACAGATTCCCACACCGCCCCAACACGGTAGCAAATAGTGTATCTCTACCCGCCGGCCCTGGAATGTCGCTCCTCTAAGTGGCAAAACCAATATAAGGCACTGACTCTAGGCGAGTGAGATTCGCTCTACTACGTGTCAATTCGTCCTGGCCACATACCGCCCGAGACAGGCGGCAGGATGGTGGTCTATTCAAATAGACAATGACAATAAAAGTTCAGTTACATGATATATGCGTCTTTCCGACAACACCTAGGCCCTAGGTATGCATGCTGGCATTGGATTGCTAGTCCATTGTCCGAGGACTGAAGTGTTGTTATGTAAGTGAAACCCTCAATTGTCAACGCGGCACTATCAACTCAGATGCTCGGGTGAACTTAAGTTTTAATAAGGTACTGCTAAGCTAGGCAAACATCCAGACCGACCCCTGGAAAAGGTGAGCATGACCTGGGGTCATGTCGGACATATAGATATGCTGTGGGTATGCTGACAAGCAAAAGCAGAGTACCGAGATATGTAGATAGCATGTAACGTTAACAGCTGCTAGGCAAGGATGGCAGAAGAAATATGCTTACTTGGAGGCAGATATGGCAAGCGGTCATACATATAGCAAGCGGGCGCAAACATCACGACTTGCCCAAAGAGTAATTATTATCTCCAGTTTCGTACTAATTAACTTAAGTCGCCTCAGCCTACATAAAGATGTTTATCTTGCCAGCTGGGAGTGTCGTTGGTCATGTACGCGCCGCAGCCCGAGCGGCACATAAAACCTGCCTGGCCTTCGTTACATTACTTCGTATAGCCGACGAACTTTTTCATACGTCCTCGGAGTCTACCACATTTTCGCAGTGAATCGGAATGTTGGCCAATGAGGCCCACGTTTATCCTGTAGCCTACGGCCCCTCCCTTCGTTGTTTACAGAGAGAAACCAAAAGCCAACGTGCGTCTCCAGAATAACTGCCGGGGAATGATACGGCAGCGGCAACGAGGTATCCCATGTGCTTGCCTGGGTCTTAGCTGGACATCTGGCTGGGACAGATGATGATAATATGCGCATCATTTTACTCGAGTGCTCCTCATAAGTGGTTGGTTAGGAATGTTATTGTTCGTGCCTGATTGACGGGTCCCCCGGTTGCATACGAACGCGCCAGGCGTGTTTGTAGGTTAACCTACCTGCCCAACGTGGTGTAGGATGAGGCTGAGTCGGCTGGGATCCTCCGCGTTTTAAGTTTTCAGCTGTCGATCATCACGGAATGATTTGGCGGGGTGGCACAGGACGTGCGGCAGTGCAAATCGTAAATCGTGCTCGACAACAAGACAACCAGGGAATTACTGCCTACCTGGGTAATAACTGCTTGTACCAAGCTATGTACTTGATATAGAAAGTAATGACCGGTGACGGAGACGCCTCCTAATCTCCGTACTACATGTAGGTAAGGTAGAGATACCAGCAAGCCGCAAGACAAACCCTACAGAGTAGACACAATACAATATCTAGCGATTCACGTCGATCCAGATCTCAAGAATCTACACTGGCTGCCTAGGTGTTGATCGTCGGTTATCAGATGCCAACATCGCTAGGCTACTGCCTAGAGTCCAGCTGCCTAATAAAAGTCGAACCGATACCTATGCAAAAGCATTCACTCGCAGCCATGGGCCATGATCCGCTCGACCCCCTGCTTCCTCCACACTCTCCCACAGATATTGACTGAAACGTAAGACTGGCAGGGGTATACATCATCCATCCCGTTTGTTCGGAACATCCCATTTGGCATTTGCCGTGACTATCGCTCGATCAAGCCAATACCTAGGTACCGATTAAGTTGATGCCTTAACTGCAGGGCGAGTGCAATCTTATTTCATACAGGCCTGCAAGCTGGTACGAGGCTGTGTCTATATCACATTGTGTAGCCCTGGTATCTGGCCGCCTTCGTTCACCAGGTCCATCGTATCGGCCATATTGGCTTGCACTTAGGTATTTAGTTCAACGTCACCGGAGATCGACTAAATCGACATGCGTTCTATAGTTCTCGCTGCACTTGTTAGACCATATCATTCATGTAGCTGCTAAAAAGTTACCTATCACCCTTCGAAAATGGACTTTCGAGCGACTGGGCGCCGAACCTGGGCCCTGACGAGGAAGAACTTCACCATTGCTGTTATTAGAAAATGGTTCTCGACGATTCTCCGTTCGCTCGTTTTCCCCATCGCCCTTCTGGTCCTCCTACTTGAAATACAGAACTTCTCAAAGGACGGGAACAGATATGGAGTCGGTAACCCCCGTCCGGCCCAAAGTCTTGCGGATAGTATGCGCGGCACGAACAAGAAGCTCGTCTTGGTACAGGAGCCTGGTCTTGGTCCTGACTTCCAGCCCGTTCTCGAAAAGCTTGCTGAGCCTCTAGATCAAAACAAGCTTCTGCATCTCAACGGCTCCAGCAAAATTGATACTACCTGTCCCGTTGATTATCATGGGAACTCTCCCTGCCATGCCGTCGTTGTCTTTAAAGACTCGCCCCTGAGTGGAAACCCTAATGCCACATGGAACTACACCATCAAGACAGCCCCGGCCATCGACACCTGGACTTTCAATGTTTTCGAAGCGAGCGGCCCCAATTACCAGGTCTACCTGCCTCTCCAGTTGGCCGTCGAAAATTCCATGACGAACTCAACACTCAACCCCGATTTCATGCCGTTCACGTCTGAGACTCAAGAGGCAAGAGATGAGCAAGAGAGGACTTCCTTCATATCGACGGCTGGAAATGTTCTATCCATTGTTTTCTATGCTACGTTCATCCCGGTAAGCCATCAGGTCGCCTCCATGATGTCTGCGGAACGAGAGTCGGGCATGTCGCAATTGATAGACGCCATGGGTGGAGGTCTCGCTTTGCCGAGAGTCATGAGTTATATCATCACCTTTGACATCTTGTATTTGCCACTCTATATCATCATGGGAGCGGGTAAGCTATCCAACCTCCATTACAGTGGCTCTGTCTCTAATGTTGAGCAGTATACCAGTACCTTCTCCTACCGCACCAGAGCGCAGCTGTCACGATATTCTGGAATATCTTCACAGGGTGGGCTACTACTAGCGCCAGCGTCTTTGGCACTTCGTTTTTCAAACGCTCTGCCTTTGCCAGCCTTTGGGTTTCGTTGCTCCCCTGGGTGATAGTCATCATCTGTGTATTTCAGATCATGGTTCCGACCATTGACGAGGTCATGCCCTTGTCTTTCTTCTTTCCCGGTCTCAATTTTATCTACTACTTTAGTGCGATAACACAGGCGGAAGCTGCTGGAATGAAGCTCGATATGCAACAACCCCTATCACCACCGTCTGAACCTTCATTTTCCAGTTATAGCACAGAAACGGACGTTTGGTATTACAAATCAGCCTCTTATGTACTTTGGATCTTTTTAGCCATCCAGGTAGGTGCCCAATGATCCTCATTTTCCCAAAAAGTAGTATCCTCCGTGACGCGACATCGAAGTTGTTTGTCTTATATCCACTTCCAACCCAACCCTCGATATTCACATGGAAAATTGGAAAGACCAAATGCTTACCCTTTGGTACATAACAGATCATAGTCTACGCCATTCTAGCTGTTGTGGTCGAAATATACCTCCATGGCAATAACCGTCGCCGTCGGGGTTTCAGTACGACTCCAGAAGCTGAGAATTCGCATGTGGCTATCGAAACTACAGATCTTGTCAAACATTTTACTCCCTCTTGGTTCAAAAAACGGTGTTGCTGTTCACGTGCGCCGGCGGTAAAGGCGGTGGATGGACTGAACCTTGTCAGTCAGAAACGTCAAATTCTTTGTCTACTAGGCCCCAACGGCTCTGGGAAGACAACGACACTGGATATGCTGGCAGGGTTCCAGACGCCGACTAAGGGTTCGGTGAACATCAATGCTTCATCTTCGCAGTTAGGTAAGTTACATTATGGGTTGACGACAAAAACCTCTGCTAAGGCCTACAGGCATCTGCCCACAACGCAATGTGATGTGGCCTAACCTAACCGTCTACGAACATCTTATGATCTGGAACACGCTCAAAGACAACGCCGATGATCCAACCACTCTCGAGCGGCTGATAATCAAGTGTGACCTCGCTCAGAAGAGAAATAGTCTGGCTAGAAACCTGAGCGGTGGGATGAAACGAAAGCTTCAGCTAGCCTGTATGCTTGTTGGGGGTTCCTCTATCTGCCTAAGTAAGATACACCTCCTTTCTAATATTTAAGCATGGGTTTCTTTTGGGGGTAGATTTGAATGACGACTTCTTCGGCCCCATCTTTCAGCCCCCCCTCCCCCTTGTCTTTCACCGAGCTACCTGAAACTGCAGTATACTAACTTCTGGTGTTACAGTGGACGAAGTCACTTCCGGCCTTGATCCAATTTCTCGCCGCGTCATTTGGAATGTCGTTCTTAGCGAGAGATCCCGAAGAACCATGGTCCTAACAACCCATTTTCTTGACGAATGTGAGGTGCTATCAGACCACGTCGTCATCATCACCCTGGGGAAGCTTAAGTGCCAAGGTACTCCGGCAGAACTGAAGAACGAGTACGGCGGTGGTTACCGCGTCCATGTGCCGAAGTCGGAAGATGTCTCGGGAGTGCCGTACCCCATCACTGAGCGGAATGACCGACTCATCTGTAGAACACCCGATTTAGCGTCCGCTGCACGGGTCCTTTCTTCGCTGAAGAGCTCGAGGGACTCGGAGGTATATGTCACGGGCCCGACTATCGAAGATGTCTTCCTCAAGGTGTCCGAGGAACCACACACCCTTATTGGCGAATTGCCAGAAGAAATATCCGTCAGCGACTCCCAGCCGAGCGCTAGACAGAAAGGGCTGCAGGCGAACCCGTCTATGTGGTCTACTTACTCGCAGCAAATCCGGGCTCTTTTCCTAAAGAGAATTCTAGTTCTACGCTCGTTCTGGTGGGCATACTTTTTCGCCCTCCTCATCCCCATTGTCGCGACCCACTTCCTTGGCAAGATGCTGGAAGACTACCAGATACCCGACTGCGACAGTCTGATCACGTACCAGTCTGGGGAAGCCCGCATGAGCGTTTACGACATGGCGCACATGGCACTCGGGCCTGAATCTGCGAATGCCACCATTGCAGATGTGATCAATTCCACCCGAAGCTACCGGGTATATAACTACGACGACAGCCCCGGGCCGTTCATCCAAAACAGCAGGGCTGACCTCGAGGCTTTTGTCCATACCCACCCCCAAAACATCTCTTATTCTGGCGGGCTTTGGATCGGCAACGACTCTGCGCCACTACTTGCGTACAATGCGTACGATGGTAGCGACGCTCCTACCAGCTTGGTGAACCTCGCCAGCCAGGTCCGTGGCAATGTGTCTATCGCCGGCTACCTTGCTTCTCTCACTTCCTACCACCAGGCGGAGGGCGGAACCAGTATGATATTCGCTACCATTTTCTGTTTACTGCATGCGCTATATCCCGCCTTCTTCGTTCTATACCCCACCTACGAACGGCGGTCTAGGGTGCAGGCGCTACAGTACTCGAACGGTGTACGACCGTTCCCTTGGTTGTTCTCGTACTGGATGTTCGACTTCGTCTTTGTCCTGGTTATCACGGCCGCCGGCACCGCCTTCCTGTCTTCCAGAGCGCCGTGGTTTGGTTTAGGACACCTCTGGTTTGTCCAGGCCCTTTACGGGCTGGCCGCCACCCTGTTCGCGTACCTCATCTCGCTCGTGGCTCGGTCGCAACCGGCAGCTTTCGGAGCCGCCGTGTTAGTAATGGTGGTTATTTACGTCCTATCGATTATCCCCATGCTAGTAAGATACATCCTCTCCTCATTGTTGTATTGAATTAGTATTAACTTAAGAAGGTCCTCGAAATGAACGGCGGTGGCGACCAGGTGGCCAACGATGGCATAGCATTCGGCCTTGGGCTTATCTTCCCAATCCAGAACCTGTTTAGGGCTGTTGCTATCTCGTTGAATATGTACATCGTGCGCTGCCGGGGACAGGCCATGCTTATGGATCCTAGTTCGATCTACGCCTATGGGGGACCTATCATGCTTCTTATCATCCAGATCATCGCACTTTTCTGTCTGGTGCTATGGCTGGAAGGCGGCAGCTTCGCTTGGTTATCGAGGCAGAAGCCCCTCCCCGCGGATTCCGAGAAGACCGCGATGTCAGGGAGGCCGGACGTTGACGCCGAAACGACACGGGTGACGAATTCAAAGTCGGACTTACTCCGCCTCCTCCACGTCTCCAAGTCGTTCAAGTCAAACGTTGCGGTCGATGATGTGTCGCTGGGTCTCCAGCCAGGCGAGATCCTCGCTCTCCTGGGTCCCAACGGCGCTGGCAAGACCACCACGGTCAACATGGTGCGTAGCGATTTAACGCCGACGAGCGGCAGGATCTATCTCGAGGGTATCGACGTCCAGAAGAACAGGCGTCTTGCACAGATGCACCTAGGCGGTAAGTTTCATACTCACACAGCACATAATTACTCCTTTCTCAACCAAGCACCTCCAATACTAACGACCTTCCCTCCCAGTGTGTCCGCAATTCGACGCGCTCGACAAGCTGACGGTGCGCGAGCACCTGCAGTTCTACGCGCGGTGCAAGGGGGTGGCGGACATCGAGGCGGACGTGGCGTACGTGATGTCGCGGGTGGGGATCACGGCGCACGCGCGGCGGCTGGCGGCGAAGCTGTCGGGGGGCAACAAGCGCAAGCTGAGCCTGGCGATCGCGCTGCTGGGCGACCCGCCGGTGCTGCTGCTCGACGAGCCGAGCTCGGCCATGGACGCGGCGTCGAAGCGGGTGCTGTGGAAGATGCTCGAGGCCGTGGCCCCCGGGCGGTCCGTCCTGCTGACCACCCACAGCATGGAGGAGGCCGACGCCCTGGCCACCCGCGCCGCCATCGTCGCCCGCCGCCTGCTCGCCATCGGCTCCACCCAGGCCCTGCGCAAGCGCCACTGCAACGAGTACCACGTCCACCTGATCCTCGCCTCGGCGCCCCTGTCGCCCGCCGCCGAGATGGACGCCGTCGCCGCCTGGGTGCGCCGCACGCTGCCCGCCGCCACCTTCGAGGGCGAGAACCTCGGCGGCCAGGTCCGCTTCGTCGTCCCCGCCGACAGCCCGGTGCCCAGCATTAACGGCGGATCCGGCGCAGGCGCCGCACAGAGCTTCACGCGGTTCCTGATCGAGACGCTCGAGGCGGAGAAGCGCGGCCTCGGCCTCGACTGCTACTCCATCTCCGCGGCGACCATGGAGTCGGTGTTCCTCAAGGTCGTCAAGGAGAGCGACGCCGTCGAGGACGAGGAGGTGAAGAAGGGGTGGTGGCGGTGGTAGACGTGTAGGGAGGCACGTATGTATATAATTATTTCATTGATATATTGATGGGCTCGTCAGTATTCTCGAATGTACAGATACCCGGATGTGTTGAGAAACGAGCATATGAGGCCTTCAAGGGCGGGGTAACGGGTCTAAGGATTTCCTATGGTTCTTATTTACTTGGGTTGTATTAGCCCCTCATGAGTATGTTTATTATGTGAGAGATCTTTTCGCCAAGCAATCATAATAATAATGAACATCATGGCAAGATAACTTGGTTCCTATGACTCTGTGGCTTGTATCATGTCTTGGTGCCCGTTGATTCATTGCCTTTCTATGATGTATATCTTTCAGTCTTTTGGCACCGAAGTTTACCTGTCCTGAGGGCTGACGCACTTAAGAGGCATATCAAGAAATATCATGAAGGATGCGGTAAGAAGGCAAGGGTAACATCTGGAGACAAATACTAGGTAAAGAAAATGTTTCAATAATTGAAATTACCTACCTAGGTAAATATCTTCCAATCAAATCTACACAGATAAATGTCACCCGATGGAAATTAATGTTTTTTGTTTTCTCCTTTATTAGAAAAAGAAGAGAAATAATCCCCTGATCTATTTCCTGAAAGCTATGAATTGATCTGTCCCGACACATCAAAAAGAGTTGTAGCTCTCAAGCCCCTTTATTCCTGTTGCTTAGCTAATCTAGACCTTCTGGCGCCGTCGTGTTTTCTACCCCGCATACAGACAGGGAGGCTTACGTAAACGCAATGTAGTTTAAAATAACATCACTAAGAGAAATACGCGCGACTTCTACGTAGCATTTGTTCGGATACATGCGTCGGGTGGTGCTCGGGTCCGCAAAGTCAGATCCCCCGTGCCACCGCTACCATGGACGAGATTAAGTATTTGCGACGCTTATCTCAAGAGGAGCAGCGGCGACGGGAAGAAGTGCAACGTTTGCGGGAAGAAAAGCAACGCCAGTGGGAAGAAGAGCAGCGCCGACGTGAAGAAGCGGATCGCCGAAAAGAAGAGCAACGCCTGTGGGAAGAAGAGACGCGCCAACCGGAAGAAGCGGAGCGCCGATGCAAAGCGGCTGAGGAACTCGTAAAGCGGTCACTGCCGCAGTCGCTGCCGCAATATCTCGACTCCTGCCATTCTCTTGGCCTTCAAATACGCGTAGTGACCGGCCCTTCCTCCACCACGCAAGACGACACAACGAACCCGGCCGGCCGAATTTTCCCTCGACGAATCATCCCGTGGAAAGACTTCGCGGTAGGCCAGGAGGAGGTATGGGAGAAGCTCCTGGACGGATCCTCCTTCTCCTCCAAGGCCACCTTTCCATCCTCGCATCAGCTCGACTACGTAGCGTCCGTAATCCGCCCGGTCAGCAGTGAAACCAGCCTCCGGTACTTTGAGATTCATACCGTCGAAAACGCCGTTCAGAAGTTGGTGGATGGGGCATACAATGACTTGCTACTGCGGGATCGTCTCAGCATCCAGGGACCCGTAACGTTCGTCGGGACCCGCACATACCCGGGTAACGATGCTGTGAATCCCATCTCCGCGCCTGTCGAGCACATGTCTATCGGTGGAGACGGTGCTGGAGCCGCGACATCAGACGTCGTCAGGGCCTTTCGCAGGGCCGTTAACGGCAAGGGTGGCTCTGCCGACCTGTTCTGCATAAATCGGACCTCGGATGGTCGAAACATTCCCGCACTTGCGATCGAGTATAAGTCGCCGCACAAGCTGACGAGGGACGAGGTCGTCACAGGTTTGAAATCCGAGATCCAACCCGAACGCGATGTAATCAACCGAGATGGTGAAGACTTTGCATTCACCTCGAGATCGCTTGTCGCCGCCGCCATCACCCATATTTTCTCATACATGATTGCCAAAGGCATCCGATACGGCTACGTTTGTACGGGAGAGACATTTGTTTTCTTACATATCCCCGACGACGACCCTTCCGTCGTCTATTACTCGGTATCCGTGCCCAACCTGGATGTGCTAGACGACGATGAAAACAGGCTCCATCGCACCGCCGTCGCGCAAGTATTCGCTTTCGCCCTCCAGGCCCTCCGGGCGCCACCGCCGCCCGAGACCTGGTACGACCGCGCTATGGCAACTCTAGGCACCTGGGCTGTGGAATACGATGACGTGCTGAAGAAGATACCCCAGTCTGTCCGTAAGCAATCCTGCGCCTCACCTTATAAGCCCCAGCGGTGGGATGGCTTTCAACGCTCGCTAATTCGGACACCGTCCGGTCGAAAACGGGGACCACACTCAGGTAGCAAGGACGACTCGCCGGGTGATAAGAAGCAGTGCGTACCAGCGAGTACGTGTATAGGAGACCGGCCATATTGCACTCAGAAGTGCCTTTTGGGCTTGGCGAGAGGAGGCCCGATAGATCAGGAATGCCCCAATGCCGCCGATCATGGACAACAGCATCTCGATCCGTCAGAATTTCGGCGGCTCGTTCGTGACCAGCTCGCCCAAGACCGCGGTCCCGAAGCCGATGCAGCACCCCTCTATGTATCCGGAGCGATCGGATCGCTCTTCAAGGTGCGCTTGTCAGCCTACGGCTATACTCTTGTTGCTAAGGGCGTGGAGCGCGGTCGATTTGCACGCCTGCGCTACGAAGACGAGACGTACAACCGGCTTCGGTCTATCCAGGGAAGACATGTCCCAGTGTGCCTCGGTACAGTCGATCTAATATTACCATATTACTACAACGGCGGCGTGTTTGAACGCTTTATGTTTCTCAGCTGGGCTGGACAGCCCTTGTTTGAAGCAGCCAAGAGGGCGCCTGCGAAGACAGTTGCTGTGGCCGACAAGGTCGCTACCGCATTTGAGGAAATCCACGCACTACGGGTGCTGCACGGGGACGCCGAGTTACGGAATATACTCTACGATGCGCACTGTGGCAATCCCATGATCGTGGACTTCGAGCGGGCAGTCTTTTATGATCGCTAGTCGCTCCGTTGGATCAGTCCCAATCGGAACAGGAAGCACGGCATGTCACAGCAGAAGACCAAGGATGAGTTTACGCGGGAGAGCCAGTCCGTACTAACAAACATCCGCTACTATTTAGATAATTTGTAATATCCTCTGCGGCTTTCTGATACGTCGTATAGTATAGTATCTCCCTCCTTCGTACTTTTCTTTCTGCTGCGTGAGCAATCCGGATGTTGTCTAAGGGAATGTTCCGGAGGCGAGCCCCGGTTTGCTCTTACGGCTGCGCTAGTCGCTCCGTTGGTCTATGACATTCTGGAGCTAGAGCCCGTGTTGGTCGTCGGGCCGCGTTCCAAGACACAAGCCAACTTGAGTTTGTCTCCTTCCCTCATCAGCAGTCCATAAGCCCGCCTTTTTTATAGTGCGGGAGGCGGCTGAAACGGACAAACCCGGGAAGGGTAGGTAGGTCCGCGCACTATTACAATGAGTTTGCGGACGCAGTCGTGGCGCATGTTCGAGTTTGCTAAAGGGGCGTGTTGGTGCTCAAGCCGCCAAGTAACATATCCATGTTTCTTTGACCCCCCTCGGTTAATGTTGTGTTGCGATGAGTCAAGTCCGAGGGAGATGTTACACGAGCGGCTACTTGACCATGATGTTATGTCCCATTAAATAATATATAGGTAGGATACCGGTTCAATGATTAAAAGTGTATTTCTTACATAGCCCATTTTCTCCAGCACATTCTTAACTTGAAAGCTGTACTCAAACCGAACTGGAAAGATAGCGACAGGAAACACCGCTCTAGATAATACGACTTCCTTAGAAATACTGTAAGGTTAGGTACGTTCAACGCAGCTCTCATTTCAAACGTTTAGATATTCCGTAGGCTATTAGTTACTCACGATTACAACATAGCACTATTGGCCCATCATACGCAAACCAACCAACGAGTCACAAGCACGACCGCACCGCCAGTCAACCATGATCACACCAGTGCTCCTTAAGGAGATACAGCGCGATCTCGACCGGATCCGAGACCATGTATCCGAGGGTATCAGGGCACGCAAGGCGACGCTGAGAGAAAAAGCTCGGGATGCCGACCTTGTGGTGCAGGTGGAAGAGCTTGACATGGGAAAAGAGGGAGAAACAGACATGAAGAAGGACGACAAGATCCTCGCGCTCCGCTCCGCGAACTCCGTCTTGCCCAAGATCATCGACGCGCTCGACGGCAAAGATCCTGACGAGGTCAAGAAAGTACTGGAAACTTGGGCCGAGGAGTACGTACCTGACGACGAATACATCCGGAACCTCATCAACGACTTGGTTGGGACGTGTCGTGTGGATCTGGAGATGAAGAAAAAGGAGATGGGGGATAAGAAAGACAAGACGCAGAAAAGGGAGCAGGAGCAGCAGAACGAAGAGGATGAAGAAGAGGAGAAGAAGAAGAAGAAGAGGGTGAAGGTGGAGAAAGGGGGGATGAAGAATAAAGGAGTGGATTGGAAGAGAAAGAGGAGGGTTACAGGGGGTTTGCGTCCCAAGAGGGTCATAGAGACGAGATCACGGATTGGATCTATTATTTAGTTTTGCTCTCACTCTCCAAGTTGGAGTCGACTTTGATTATAGACAGCCATATGCAACTCCCAATTTCAGTCTGGCTGCCGATGTAAAGAACCTGGTAGTAAACGTTCATACGAAAAGACACAGTTTAGCCGATGTTCACTAGTTAATAACTACGGAACATCCAGGCTACATCGCAAATAAGCTAGTAGACATGCTCAAGATTATATTCAAAAAACACCAACTCCAGACAATGCTCTGTCTAGCTATATATATATCGATAGCACTTTCATACAAATACCTGCGACCATCGTCCCCTAATCGCCCGCCTCCTTACTGTAAGCTACCACGGCTAACTCCGGTGTAGATCCACGTCAACGTCGCCGTCTCCAATCTGGGAGTGTTGCAGGAACTCGCGGATTTATCATCGACCACCTTGTTGAGCCAGCTCTCAAAGGTCCCCTTCAGAGCATGTACGTGTGAGCTGTGCGGGTATTGGTCATGTAAGGGGCAGTGCTTTGCGTGCCTCGACGACAGACATGGTGCTTTGTCAGCCTTCTCGGGCTCGGGGACGAACCTGACAAGCCTGCTCTGGTACGGCCGCCGCGACCAGTAGTTTTCCGCGTTGTAGTTGACGTTGTAGTTGAAGTGGTACAGCTCACACAGGTTGTAGTGTCTCCACGGCAGCGGGTGGTGGTCTTGGCACCCGAGCCGGACCCTGAAGGCCGACCGCTGAAAAACGACGAGGATGATTGTCTTCAGTTGCCGAAACCTCCTGACGTACTCCATGAACTTAGCCATGTTCCGCTTTGTCTGGACGGTCTTGTGGAACAACCGCATGTGGAGGCCCGTATATAAACCCCACGAGGTACCGAGAGCCACTCTGGTTGCGCAGCGTCGGATGGGTTCAATCTGGCTGAGCAGCCTTAATACTTTTAAGAGCCTCCTAACCTGCAAGTACGAGTCGAGAAGGATAATATCTCGGCGTAGATCCATGTGCTTAACTATCCCAGAAAACACCACGGGCTTATAACGACGTAACACGGCTTGACGAGCATCCTGGCAAACTCGTGCCAGTGCAGGAGGAGGCTCGTTGCGGACGTCGGCAAACAGCAAACGTCCCGAAGGCGTCGCTAATGGCTGTGTGGGACATGGAGAATCCAACACCTCGAACACTCTCGGTTCCGGAAGGGCATATCCCCATATCTGATCTCGCAATTCCGGCGGCAATTTCGAAAATTGCGGAAAGTAGCACGACTGAGAAGCCATTTCGGATATCTCTGGGCGATGAAAGTTTGTTGGGTAAGACCAGCACGTGGATGTGTAGGTCAAGTTCGTTCGACGAGACCAAGTTCCCTCTTTATGCGGAGCCTATCCGTCCTCTCCGTTCCATGTCCCGTGCCGTAGGTTGGGTACCAAATATCAGGCGCCAACCTAGCCTTCCCAATGAACCAACGTGAGTGTCTTGCCAGTCACAATGTCAGAATGTTCCCGACTGTGCGGTGAATGAGCCGCAGCCCTAGCCGTACTCTTTCCAACGGAGAATCCTTCAACCACCAGTTGGACGTCTTGTATTGCACCCTGGGAATCCTGGTGGGTTGGCGCACTTCGCTGTTGGTAAATGAGATGTAGGCTGAAAACGATCGGTTAGAAACAATGCGCCGCAACGTTGGCACGACGAGACCACGTTCCGTCTTGTACAAAGTCCTATATGTCGAAGATGGAGCCGACTTGAACGGTGAGAAATCACAAGGTCTAATTTAGATGAGAGTATTCACGTCGCAAAGCAATTGAATTGCTGGGGAGATTAAATACGAGGGCGGAATAATAGGCAGATATACCTCAAGCGCCGTTATGGCATTGACAGTCAAGCGCAGTGACGGCGCAGCAACTGATAAAGTGGGATGAAGCGAAGCGCAGGGCTAATGTCGCAAAGATATTAAAGATTCCAGAAGAGCCCCAGAGGAATGGTTGGCAAGCCACTGGGCTTTATGGTCAACCAGACAGGGGGAAAACCGGGGTACGGCACGCGATTGTGTCAAGTGGACATGTAGTAGAGCGGACTGTGACGAAGGTCAAGGAGTCGAAGTCTACTAAAAAAGGCTGACCCACGGCGGAAAGTTTCCTAGGTTAGGAGAGACACAGCAGGATAATAGGTAAGCCGCCATGGCTGGCACGCGGCTATGGCCAGAGAGGAATAGCAATAGCAGCATGCTCACTGCGAGCCGTTACCTGAAAACGGAAGCTGGCTGAGGAGGCGTGTGCAGGGAATTCCCCTGAGATCCCGCGGATTGCTAGCGATGCTACCGCGGCCGTGGGATTAGGAGATGATGCTTGCTTGCTTACTTACACATGCGCTCGCGCACCGCTCGCGGGCATGATGCGACGATGGTCGACGGTCTATATATGGAACACTAAAGCTCCGCATTAGTGCTTGCATGCGACGCCCGGAGTCCGCCGATGCAACCTAGAGCTCTCGCGGTGGAGCCGTGGCGTCGTGGCACATGCGCACACACTGCGGTTATCACGCAGCAGACTGCGACGGTCATGGTATGCTTTAAGACTGCAGGCGAGAGCAGCTGACGTCGTCTTAAGGAACCCAGCAGCCCCTAGTGCTACGGGCCACTGCTCCTTCGTCTGACTCCTGACGGCTGACGGGTTCACTTGAGCGCCGCGTTCAGTGGACAGCGGTGTCCCTGACGTTGCATGGAAGACAAAAAGATAGCCGGGAAATAAGACGATGGGAAAAGGACAATGCACAGCGATAAGCAGGGGCCTGCAAAACATATTGCCGTGCATAATAAGCTGGCAGTTTGACAAGTAGGTAGGTATGAGACGCCGGTTGCCCTCCAACGAGCCAACGATGAGACTGGCCCCCTATGGACTTGGTTGGCTGTGGAGGTGGTAGCGAGAATGGAATAGGGCGACTTCGCTGGGGGAATCCAACTGGCGGAGCGTATATTAATCGACGTCATGTTGTCCCAGAGTCGGCCGGTTTGTAACGATTCATCATTTCTTGTTAAGAGGGCGGGTTTGTAGGAGTTCAACCATGTAACATTTCCACAGGTTCAATGTTCCATCCCATCTACCTATTTCACTCTCCAAGGAACCTTGGAAGGTTGCGACCTCACGCGGCCCCCGCCACCGAACCCGGACGGAATACCGGAAAGGATCAACCTAAATCCATCTTCCCCTCAGCCCTCAGCCCCAGCCGGGCCCCTGCCCATGGCCCGATGAAGGGCCTCAGCGAAAGCCTAGGTTACCCTTTTACCCACCTCTAGGGCTGCATTTGCATAGACAGGCCTAATATGGAAGTTGCCTCGGTTAGGTAATCATACGACCACGACGTAATGCACATGTTACCACGAACTACCTAGTTGCAAGCTCAAAGGACAAAGTGTAGCAGTTTGAACTGCACGACCTCGTATTCCCGTACGCTGGGCAGGGTGCTATGTGTTACTTTTTATTTTCTTTTTCTTAATTGCTCACGCGCAGCTGTCTCTTAGCTTTAGCTAGTTGCCTACCTGCCAGCCCTGCATACGCACTGTAGGTAGGTAGATGCTTTCCAGTTCATACCTCCGCTGAGAGGCCACAGCCTGAGATAGTTGCCGCCGCGTTGAAACTTTTACTATTTTAACTAGTAGCTAGCTAAAGTTAGCACCGCAAAGACATACCATTCAAGAACACTCAAGATCTGAAGGTGAAGGGCAGCTAAAAATTTCCGGAAAACAGCACCAGTGGTGTCCCTCATCGCTTATCAAAGCGGTGATAGCGCTGACCAAAGCTGCAGCCGGGCTGGATGTAAGTCACCGCGTGAGAAAATAGGACGCGGCACCGCCGAGAGTTCGGTACAAGTCAAGGCTCTGACAGCGGCTCGGAACGTAGCCGTATGTACCTAGCGCCGCCCATAACCAAGCCCCAAGCGTTCCTCATCTACTGAGCTTCAGGTATCAATTTACCGGCATTCATTTGAACCATGGTTCTGATGAAGCCCATGCTATCACAGCTTTTAATAGCTCTGTCCTTGGAATATTGCATCTGCAGCCAGCGTACTAGCTTCGTCAAGACGTCCATATCGTTGCGAGTTATATTGCCCACTATCAGTGAGAGCTACGTTTCAGCGCGAAGCCTATCCTGTCGTCTGGCGATAGTCTGAGGCGCACAAAGCGAACATTAGTTCATGTTGTTAAAGGACAAGAACATGGCGGAACGCGTGGCCGGCTAATGGTATCCGGAAGCTCCTAACTTACCGGTGCCATGATCCCGACGCATCTGTCGACATCAGCACTGACGTTCCTGGAGGTTATCGTTACAAAGATTTAAGGCGAACCTGGATCATGACGATGAAACGGACTTGAGTATTCTGTTTGACGAGTGATTCCCACTTACCTAGTGGCTTGAGTTTGGCCGTGACGTGTCACCTAGAAATGACGACGAAGCCGAACGACGACGGCGGCAGTTGAAAAGCCGTTGGCGTCTTGCGACATTCCGGAGTGATATAAAAACGATAACCCTAGGAATGGGGAAGCTACACACGTGCTCCAACGTCGACTTGAGATATCATGCGGTCGCAGCCTAGGTCCGGCGGCGCAGTACCCATATTGCGGACCTCAGCCGATTTAAAGCTGCCTCGCTCCTCTTCCGTAGGTCGTTATCTGGGCATCGCAATCGTGTTGTTTTCGCTCATTTGGTCAACATTAGGAGTTTTGAGGACATAGCCACTGTAGTCAGCAAGCTCAATCCTCTTACTTTCTTGCCCAGAGAGCAAGTCCTGAAGTCGCATTCCCCAAAGGACGCCCGGATGCCGCGACCGGGGAAATAAGCTGATACTCCCATGGTATCCGGCTAGGACGACTAGCCTGACTGCCTACTAATCAATGTAGGAGCACATGGCCAGAGGATAGCCTTGTGAACATAGAATCTCTGCCACCTACCAGAGAACAAGGTATTGTAGTCGCCATACAGGAAGTCATCACTCCACCCAACTAAATGCAGTCGAGCCACCAATTCGTTCAGCCACCCATCCACCAGCCACCAAAAGTCACCAGCTGCCAGTAAAGGGTCGCCAGCTGCCGCTGCTCCTCTAGCGCCTGCCAGCGCGAGGGACAAAAAGTCGCGAACTCGCGGCGCGAAGAAATTTTTCCTCTTCTTCCTTTTCTTCCTCGTGCGGCTGGCATGACACCACATTTCCCGTGTTGCTCGAATCCTCTCTTTTCCCATGGATGGCCTCATCGTAGCGTCAGTCATTGCCACAGATTGATTAAAATTGCAAGCCGGCGGGCCTTTCACCCCCTGTGTCGGTTCGGTGACAACAAGCCTTCGGGCGAGTCTCGAGCCGCGGTGAGGTTGCTGGACATAACCACATACCCTACCCAACTCATACCATTCTCTATCCATTTCGCTTATGTGACTATATGTTTTGATGTACGCTGGAACACTCGTATTGGCTAGCTTTGCCCCATGAGTCTCGCTTTGTCTGTGGTTGTTGAGCCAGTTCTTAGCAATATGTTCCTGGTCTCGCCGTTGGACTGTAGGAGCAGATATCAAGTCGGAATGGCAAGTTCAATATTGTGTCGACTGGAGAGCACAGCTGTAGGGTTTCATGAGGTCTACTCGTCACTCAAGTAGACAAACATTCTCGCAGCCTGTACATGTAACAGAATATTTCTGTAGCAGCGTAATAGACATATTTTACGTTGGGAAATCTAGCACGCGTAGAACATGTGAATGGATAATTCAATGCCGGCGGGACATCCACATAGGATCCCGAGGGGTGGTAGGGAAGTCTTTTCCGAGCGGCGCGTGAACACCGACCATCTAGGAAGTGCAACTAAAAAAGGTATCCCGAACTGGCCGCAATACTGCGCGTGTCTATCATAACAGCGGTCATCATCATTCACCCCCGCGAACGGGCGGTTAAGGCATCGTAAAGTAGTACTCTGGCCAGCTAGCTTATTCGCCAGTCTCGTCCCCGATCTTCTCCAGCTTCCCCATCTCCCTCTTCTCGCCAGACTCGCCGATGAGTCTTATCCGGTCCAATCGCACCTTCTCGCTGTCGCCGTCGCCGTCCGCGACGAAAACCACGAGACTGGTGATGTTCTGGAAGCGGACGAACCGGAGACCAATGCTGGCGGTGCCGTTGTCATTCCAGTCGTCTTCGCCGATCTCGATGACCTGTGTGGGGTCAATGTCTTCGGCATCGTCGAAGCCAAGGTTGTGCGGTCGGTTGGTGAAGAGCTTGAGCGTCTTGGGTCTCATCGGTGTTTCGTCGTCGTCGCCATCATCTCCCTCCGTAGGCGGTAGAGAAGTGATCTAAAAAGCTGCATTAGTTTCACGAAACCTACACCGAGAAGAAGCGGATATGTACCTGTAAAGTGTGGAGCTTGACTGCCGAGTTGAACGGTGTATAAAGGAGCAACTGCTCGTCCGTGTCGCTCTCTATCCAGTCCTTCTCATCGCTCGTGCCCTTTCCCTTGTGCAGTGCGGATGGTTTGTTCTTGTTGAACAGAGTCCGCACAGAGAATTGAGTCTCGTCGGCGTTCAACAATTCCAGCCCTCGCACGTCTATGGAGTCCGAGATGTCAATGTAGCCTCGCGGCAGATCAGCGCCCCTCCATGCGATGCCTCCGGATCCGCCGCCGCCAGCGCCACTGCTACTACCTCCTTCGCCGGCATTCTCGATATCGCTGCTCAGTGTTTCGAGGACGGATTTTAGCTTCTTGGGATCGGCTCCCTTGATCTTCTCGACGACCGAGCCCTCCTTGAAGAGGATGAAGGTAGGCAGGTGTTGGACGGCGTACTCGGCGGCAACCGCCTTGGCTCCGTCGGCCTCAACGTTGACCTTGACGAAGGTCGCCACTCCTGGGCGCGAAAGTGTTCTCGAAAGCTGTTCGAAGTAGGGGGCGATCTGCTTGCAAGGAGCACACCAGTTTGCGTAGACTGTGAGCACACACCAAAGTTAGTCAGCTGCGGTCCGAATTCCAGGACGAGTAGCTTGAACAGGCAGGTATAAACGGCCAAGAGTGTATGGAGAGATCTCCATGCGTAAGAGTCTTGGGTACATGGATTGTGAGTCGGACGCGTCGCGTCGCATCGCATTGCACGGCTTGTGACAAAGGAAGGTAGCGGGGTAATCTGCAAAGGCGCTCTTACAGTCTGCAACCACCATGCGCGAGCTCTTCAGCACGTCGCTGAATTGCTCGGCCGACTGGATCTCTACCAGCTTAGCCATTATACTAAGAATTAAATAGTACTGGGGCGGAGACCATGAAGAAAGTTGGGGGGACAAGACGCGTTGGAGCCTGTGGACAGCGAAAGGAAGGTGTTGATGATGAAATCCGAACCTTGCCCAGAGGCAGACCCTGGTCAATCAGGTACCGTCAGGTCAGGCTACCGCGCCACACCTCTTTAAAGGCAAAAGATCGCCTAAAACTCTCAAGCGGTTTAGCGGGTTTGATGCATAATACCTAAACGAGTCTTTTGCCATGCTATGATTATAGCGGGTTTTACTTCATTAACTGAGTCTTTATAGGGTTCTACATTATTTACCCACGCAAAATTACCCATGATTTATAGGCACTTATAAGTAGTTTTTTTTATTTGTAAGTAATTTATAAGTAGTTTAAAATTTGTGAGTATTATTTATAATTATTTATTTATAATAATAAATAATAAAGTATTTATTAAATATTTTAAAAAAAATTAAAATATATTAAAATAATATAAAAATTATTTAAAATTAAAGAAATTAAAATATTAATAAAAATAATTTTATAAATATATAATAAAATAAAATAATTATAAAATAATT